>JARFJB010002178.1:430000-640000 GCA_036346205.1 Vesta saturnalis
TGATAGTTCTCAATTTAATCCAATTACATTTACTTGGAATTTAATCTAATACAAGTGCCTTGTAAATAAATTATAAGTATTTCTTTATAATTCTATAATTTGCGTTAACTTTGTAGAAATCTATTTCGTTCATCGCTTCATCTGGACGAGGAAGCCGCTCCTGCAAATACAAATATCAAACAATGCGCCTGAGTATATTTGTGTCGTACTGAGGAATGTCACATTGTTATATCCCACAATAAACGTTGGTCCAGCTGTGAAAAGTGTTTATATGTTCAGAAGATAGTGTCGATGATTTCAAAAAGATAAACCAAACCTAAGCCGTAGCTACCACTTAGTTAGCCATTTTGTTTGTATAATTTATGCAAACGATAAATATGTATTATTGTTATTCATTTTGAGGTTATAAACTGTCTCTTAGATGGTGTAAGCTAATTTACGGTATTATAAAACGGTGCAGTAATTTAGCGATATAATTACCTTGACAAACAAGTACGTTTAGTTTTATGTACAGGGTGTCTGAAAATTGCAGCTACAAGGTAACATCATATATTCACCAGTTTAAAATAACTGGATACTCAAGTTCACGGTGTTAGAGTAAATATTTAAGGGTGTTTCTCTTTAATAATTGCTAAGATCTTGATTGTGTTAATTAAATCGCCGAAACTTTTTGACCATACCTCGTATAAAAATTTTAGTCCAAAGACATTATAGCTACTAAAAAGAGGTATACTTGTTGCTGAAGTTAACCATTTAAGAGGTATTTATTACCTAATATTACGGAAACTGCGCAAAAAAGACAGGCTCAGTACTAACCCTAACATACTTGTTCATTCCTTAATGACTGAAAATGAGCAATTGAGGAGACTAAAAAGACTAAAACCTTCAGAATCGCCCCATCGTTTTAATTAATTATGCATGTTACTTGTTTAGCCCAAACCTTAATGTAAGTAATTAACCATTATTTACAGAATAACTATGCAAGGATAGGGTTCGATAGAACACTTATTCACAGGACTATCTATGGTAGATCATGCCGTTAAACACAAAATGTTCTTATTGCCCCCCAGTAAGGGTAAATTGTATAGAAATCGAGTTAATTAAAAAAAATAGGAAGGGAAATTGTAAAGGTATGCACTTTAATTTTATATTCAATTAATTCTATCAAAGGTACTCAATTAGCGATTAACTTTAGAAGCGTTCGAACAAGTCTACATTTTATGAGCGGTGAAGTTTATTATTTAATATTTTTTGACTAAAATTTGCATCCCAGGTGTGGTCAAAAAATTGCGGCCCCTTAACTACACCAAACATCCGAAGATGGCGCTCCCTACGCGATACGCCAAAAATAATAATAAACTCTGCAACGGTTTTTGTTATGTTATGGAACACTCTGTACATGTGACATTTTTTTAGTTTATGGCGTTCTTGAATTGAAGCAACTTATGTATAAAACATTTTTATACTGTGCACAGTTTAGCCCCAAATTCACTTTGAAACACTAATGAGCAACCATGTATAATCAGACAGGCACTGTGTTCCCACAACATCAATACTGCAATTTGAGGTTTGACGGTTTATAATAAATAGTAAAATTTACTGACTTGTTTTTCGTGTTATGTATTCAAGAAATTGTACGATTTATTACCATCAATTCGTCAAAAGGTTTACAGTGCTTTTTAATAGATCATGAAACTATGACCGCTTGAATTTTTGTTAAAATTTTCTAGTTTTATACGAAATTTTTGTAGAAAAATCAAACTCGTATCAAGTGAAATGGTCTCTAAAACTACTGGTTGATAGCCTCATAAAACGAGATGTTTGGTTTAACGACTTTTTGATAGCAGGAATTAATTACCAGTATAGAGAATCTAATCATGTGCGGGAAACTCTGGTAGGTAGACAACAACACTGCTTCTTAAGTATCTTACAGAGCTTAATCTTTTTTTTTTTTTTAATTTTAACAATATTTTCAAATATTCAATGTTCAGGTTAAGGAGGAGTACGTTCGGCTTAATAGTATTGATTTTGAAAAATAAACACAATGCTTTGTCTATTACATTATAATTTACTGTCATGTTAATGTAACTCCTACTTTAAAAATAAATTCACTTTCATATTTTCTTATTATTACGTTTTCTAAAGCCGAGAGCGAAAAATACCTGAAAATATGAGCTTGTAATATACTTTTAATATAAAATACATGATATAAAAACCTTTTAAAGTATCGCTTGATTATTAATTTAAATGTAAGAAAGATATTTCTTAGCCTGTTATAACGGTTAAATAAAAAAAAGAAAAAGTAGTGATTACAATAAAAACTTCAACTTCTTCAATATTTAACGGGGCGAAATAATCGTAATTTCGAAAGTTCTAATAGTACAAAGTATTGTATTGTTCTTTACGAGCTTGACCTAATTTCATCTAAAAATCGTTGGAAATCGTACCATTCTACTGATTAATTTACTAACAGGTACGAACTCTTTAAACTGGCTGAATGACAACGTAAATCTCCTTTATTACAAGTGACTTTTAGTTATTCTGCCCAGTTTGCACCTTGTTTCCACTGGAATGGAAACATTAAAACTGTTTTAGCAAACCGTTACTTTATAGCTGTTTTAGTACTTCATAGAAAAAATAAATGCTTTGAAGAAAATATGTCATTTTTTTCATTGTTGAATATTTTTAAGGGTTTACTGTCATGCACGATCGTTTCACGTTTAGAAATGTATCTCATATTTCCGTATATTGTGGACTGTAATTTTACCTAAGGGTTTTGGAGTAAATTATACAGCTATTATAATAATGCTTACGTATTAATAACTTAGAGGTATTGATCATTTCATTACATTTTTTCTCTAATTTGTTCTTTATCTAGTTCAGTTTTTACTAATTAAAGTACTGTTACTAAAAATATTATCTTTCCAATACTTTAACCACATTATTTATACGTATATACACACAATATATATATATATATATATATATATATATATATATATATATACGTAATCTTTGCCCCCTTGTCGGACTCCTTGCTTATTATGACGAGAAAACTAGAAATTTGAAATAGTATTCTGGCTGCGCGTTCTGATTGGGGGGGCTAAGGTAGGCCACGCCCCCTGGCTACTAATTGGTCTATAGACCCCGCCCAATTCAATCAAATCAATTAATCAATGCAGTTAATCAAATCAATAAATCAAATCAATTAATCAAATCAATTAATCAAATCAATTAATCATATCAATTAATCAAATCAATCATTCGATCAAATCAATCAATCTCAATCAAGTAAATCTCGATCAAACCAATCTCAATCAAATCAAACTCAATCAAATCAATATCAATCAAATCAATCGAAGAGGTGATCTAACAATCATAACCTTCGGGTAGCGATTCCCCCACTGTGTATAACTAACTCCGATGAGCGACCGCTTACTTTGTACATAAGGATAACCGACACTCAGAGTTGGTACTATCCCTAAACGTGGGGGCACCGGCGAGGGAGAACAGTCGATAAGCCTCAAGTGAATCTCGATCTAATCAATCAAATCATATGGTTTAACCTACAGCTTGCAAAAACCAACTCTCAATTAAAAAATACTGGCTTGAGTCGACTTACAGCTTGCAAAACTCAACTTTTAATTCAAAAGTATCAAATTAATTTAACGTACAGCCGGACAAACCAACGTTTAATTCAAAAATGCATGTTGGGTTTAGCTTACAGCTTGCAAAAAAAAACAAATTTCATTTCTTATCGGATATGCGTCTGTCAAAAAGGGCCGTAGATTTTATAAACAACACAAGGAGTCGTTATTGAAAATGGACAAATGCCTGGTGGCATATAATACAAGTTAACCTCCATTTCCAATTTTGATTATACATTTCTTCTTTTATATAACCTTTTTTTCGAGAATTACTTGGATTTATAATCAAGCTTGAATACAGTAAGTCATTATTGAAAATAGACAAATTCCTGCGGGCAATTTTCATTTCCAATTTTGATAACACACCTCTGACGAAACTAATATCGTTACCATATCGTAAGACAGATACAGGACTCCGTGTTTAATTTTACCTAATGTTCATCACCATCATTACACAACCATAATAATAATTACATAACACTACAGATGTACGGATTAAGGTATCACAAGTGCGTGTTGATCGCGTGAAGCTTTACAACAGGTTTAGACCGAGATGGGATGGTGGTGGTGATGAATCATGACATTAAAAATTTGTATAAGTAATTATATAAAGTAACTAAAATAAAGGGTAAGTGATAAAACAAAGACTAACAAGTGTTGTTGTTTATAAGTGTAAAGATTTTGATTTGAAATCAACCGTCGCCAACCTTATTTGAGTGAAGGTGTATTGAGAGCAGTTGATTTCAGAGCAGCATCTTAAACTTGTTTCCATATTACTTTTCGACTTAAAATTGAGTTGCAATTAAAAATCTGTTTATGAACTTGATTAAAAGAAACAAGATTTAAAATTCAAGTCTAAGATGGTGATATGAAACTAGCATCGATTCCATCATGTAAGACAGCTATGACTCCGTGATTTATTTTAGCCAATGTTCATCATCATCATAAAGATATGCTG
Organism: Vesta saturnalis; assembly: GCA_036346205.1. Lineage (NCBI taxonomy): Eukaryota > Metazoa > Arthropoda > Insecta > Coleoptera > Lampyridae > Vesta > Vesta saturnalis. The sequence goes on from JARFJB010002178.1 coordinate 434,606, forward strand.
TGTTTCAAACATGTCTACCAAAATTCTTAGGACGTACTTAAACCAAATAGGTGTTTTTGAATTAAAAGCTCGTTTTTGTAAGCTGTAAGTTAAATCAAAGCGACACTTTAGAAATGAAATTTGTTTTTTTGCAAGCTGTAAGCTAAACCCAACATGTATTTTTGAATTGAACGGTGGTTTTGCCGGCTGTACGTTAAATTAATTTGATACTTTTGAATTAAAAGTTGAGTTTTGCGAGCTGTAAGTCAAATCAAGCCAGTTTTAATTGAGAGTTGGTTTTTGCAAGCTGTAGGTTAAACCATATGATTTGATTTATTAGATTGAGATCCACTTATGGCTGATCGACTGTTTTCCCTCGACGGTGCCCTCACGTTTAGGGGTAGTACCAACTTTGAGTGTCGGTTATCCTTATGTACAAAGTAAGCGGTCGCTCATCGGAGTTAGGTTTGTACAGTGGGGGAATCGTTACCCGAAGGTTATGAAGAATTGTTAGATCAGCTCTTCGATTGATTTGATTGAGTTTGATTTGATTGAGATTGGTTTGATCGAAATTCATTTGATTGAGATTGATTGATTTGATCGAATGATTGATTTGATTAATTGATATGATTAATTGATTTGATTAATTGATTGGATTAATTGATTTGATTGATTGATTTTATTAATTGATTTGATTAACTGAATTGATTAATTGTTTTGATTAATTTATTTTATTAATTGATGTAATTAATTGACTTGATTAATTAATTTCATTATATGATTTGATTAATCGACTTGATTAATTGATTTGATTGATCTGAGCGGGCTCTATGGACCAATCAGAAGCCAGGGGTCGTGGCCTACCTTAAGCCCTCCCCATCAGAACGCACGGTCAGAATACTACTTAAAATTTCTAGTTTTCCCGTCATAATAAGCAAGGAGTCCGACAAGTGGGCAAAGATCACGTAGGATTTATAATTAAATTCAAAATAGCGGAGGCGTATCTTGGCGGTGGAATTTAATTAACAACAAAATGGTGATGGTGCAATTTAATTATGCCTTATAATTGAAAACAAAAGAGTGGTGGTGAAATTTAATTATGACTCCTAATTAAAACAAAATGACGGCGGAATTTAATTATGACTCATAATTAAAAACAAAATGGCAGCACAATTTAATTATGACTTGTTATTAAAAACAAAATGGTAGAAGAATTTAATTATGACGTCATAATTAAAACCTCGCCCCACGCCTCCCCCACTCTTGTGAGAGTGGCCTATGACGTCACAAAAAATGGTGGGGGAAAGCTGGCTTCATTCTACTAATGTCATCATGCCTTAATTCATTTCACTTTTATTTAAAAATATTTACATCTTAAAGCTCAGAATGCCACTCTTAATTCCCATTACAGATCATTATTGTTGTTTTTTATAATTGGTGGTGTTAATTGTAACGTGCCAATTCTTGACTGTGTTACGGGTAAAACGCGTAACATATAAGGATGGTGGACGATAGCTCACTGGAAGCGGGCGAAATGGATGCTGCTCTGCGTGTGGGAAGAATAAGAATATCATGAATCAATATCAAAAATGTCATTAATCAAAGGGCGCCACTTTGTTTGAATCAGTTGCACACAAGTAAACACTAATAAATTTGATTCCGTCGTTATCTTCTGAAGAAGTTACATCGAGCTTACCAATCGCAATCGGTCACATTTTTCGCTTTGTGCTCATTTTTAAATCTGATAATTAGACGTTGTCAAATATTTGTGTAATGTCGTAATCAATAATTGATTAAATTAACTCGCTTTTATGTAACCTCGGTTAAATTAAATTGTCAGTATGTATTTAAGATAAATTAAGCAGTGACTATTAAAAGTATCAAATTAATATATGCCGAATTGAATTTTTTTATTAATTTTATTAAATACGTAAATAAACAGTTTACCTCGAGTAGAATCTGAACCTTCGACGTGTACTTTGCTAGAGTACCGATCTAACCTACTGAGGTTATCGAGATACAAGCCTCAATCGATGTAAATTTTGTCTTTATGTATTTCATAATAAAACTTATAATGATTTAATTTATGCAGAGTTTATTAGAACGTCCGCTCACTTCACTTCACGTACTCAAATACTCTAATACTCTTGTTATTGAAAAAGTTAATCAACAACAGTTTAGAAAAGTCATAAAATAACACTACTCAATTATAGTAGAACATGATTCTATTTATGTTGGCCGTGTTTCATTTTCAACAGGATCTACTAAAAAACATCGCCAATAGTAGACGCTGGAGTATTATTAGCCGAACTAGACGTTTTTGGATGTGATGGTACCGTAACTAATACGGGTTGAAAAACTGGCATTATCTATAAAGTTGAAAAACAGGTTAAAAGACCACTGTGGTGGGGAGTGTGTCTTTCACACTTTAACGAATTCCCGTTCCCGCATTTGTTTAGACGGTGTAATGACTGAGCCATTATCATTCAGTGGTCCAATTGGCATACAATTAAGTAAATGTGAAAAACTTCCAGTTTGAAAGTATTCACTGTGAGATTCCAGACATTGATCGAAAGTTTTAAGCAAAGACCAGCAATGTCTGATGGACATAAGGTCCGGTATAAAGTAAGGCAGCTGCCCAGAGTACATAATTGTTTGTAAACCAGCCCTCTTTCCCATTCATTTTGGTTGACAACGGTGAACAGGGTTCTCAGACTGCAGTGTTAAAAATCTCTCAGATGAATATATAATGTTGGTATCTTTCAGTCTTAAATCATACATGTCTGTGAGGTTTATCATAAAGAAAAGTAAGTACTTTACTGCTGGTGCTGGTAATGTTTTTAGATAATAAAATCTACAAGATTCCTACTTTTGAATTAATTAATCCGGTTATTGAAGGAAACGCTTACTTTTCACATCCAGAGAACTTGCATTTTAGTATGTTAGTGGATTAAAGGGACCATGTTTTAGGAGAATTATAAAAGCAACTTGGCTTCAAAAATGAAGTCAATCAGGAGTTCTCAACCACAAAAAATTAACTTTCATGCAACAGTATACACCGTAATGATTGGTCCACCACTGCGCTACTCTCAAGAGCTTCAATTCCAAGTTTTTCTAGTAAAACCTATTTCGTACCAAGTAAAGAACTATGATTTACAATATTTTTAAGTTTTTCAAAACCAAATAAACTTGTATAATTTCACATCTTGTTCGTTTATTTATATTTACTTTACGTTATTTTACTACCAACACTATGAAGCAAACACACAAATCAGTGATAGGCTCAAATACGTTGCATTACACGCTAGAATGCAGCCATCATGCACGTTAAATACGGTAAATTTGGAATTTTTGAGTCCTTTGCGCTACCGTAAATTAAACTATGTTAACTGGTTTAATACTGTTAGGTCTTTTATAACCTCTTTTTAAAGTTTTTTGATTGGTACAGTTAAATACTTGAATGGTCAGCTACTAAAAAAATCTTGTAAGATCATTTGATTTTCGAGAAATTTCAAAATTGTAAGTGCAATGCGCTAGCAAAGGGTACAATTTTTTGTTGCCTTTTACTTATCTATCATAAAGGTAAGTTTTGCGTGGTATAGCGTCTCAAAAAAAATGACACTTGTTTGGGTCCACCCTATTATGTTACCCATTTTCATAATAGGTTTTAAACCCTCGCTATCGCTGAGATTACAACCTGATATATGCGGGTGTTATAATGGTCATAACCACGGCGTACTCTATACCAGGCGGGAATATAGCCCCCACTTTTAGCTCTGATGATGACGTCAGTAGGTCGATTGCCTCACGGAAAGCGTTGAGATACGGACAGATTTCCTTGATTTTAATCAAATTTTAACGACGAAAAACTCTGGTCCCAAACGATCGGTAATTATATTTTTTAATAATAACAATACAAATAAAAAAAATCTTAGTAATATTGGACCGAATTCATAAAAAGGAATATGCTCATACTTGAAACTTTAAACTGAAAGTATAGAGGTAAATGACAAATGAGTATGTAAAATTTACCTTTTATTTTAAATAAAAAGGAAATCCTCCAAAAATTTTGAGTGTGGCCAGTAACAAACTCTCCTTAATAGTGACAGCTTATTTGTTCTCTTTTTTTAAACCACCATGGCTGATGTTGTGTATGTGAGAGATATTAAGCATTTCAAACCTGGCTTACCTACACTTGTTCGTGATTTTAAGCAATTATACCGCTTTGAGGAAGTAAACAGTGGCTTGCAGCGAGAATTTTAGGTTAAAGCGTAGAGACGCGGGGTGGTGCGTTGTCATCTGTTCATAGAATGAAAATATGTTTACGCTATTTCAATGATCCTGGCTATCAAAAAAATATTGGACAAGAACTTGGTGTTAGTCAAGCTACGGTACCTCGTACTGTGATTGCAGTAGTTGACAGTATAATTGCGCGATCATATGAGTGGATAAGGTTTCCAACCAAAAACAATGAAATAATGGAGGCAAAACAGGTCTGGAAAAGTAAATATAAGTTTCCTACAGCAATTGGTGTGATAGATTGCGCTCACGTAGGAATACTAAAGCCAAATCCTCATGGATATGAGTATATTAACCGAAAAGTTAATCCTACTTTAAACATGCTAGCCATATGTGATGCCCGTAGCGTTGATATTAGTTAGCCTGGCTCCATTCACGATTTACGGATACAGAAAAATTCACAAGTTGGGTTGAAATTAAGAAATAAAGCACATGTACATACTCGAGGATGATGGATATGGGATAGAGCCACATCTCATGACTCCATTTAGAAATCCTGCTCCTGGTGCTGAGCTAAATTATGATAAACTATTGAAAAAAAGAGAGAGTAATAATTGAAAGGTATTTTTGGCCAGTCGAAACGCAGGTTTCCCATTTCGAAATATGTTTGTCGTTAAATTATAAAACGTGCCAAAACTGGTAGTTGCCTATATTGTACTCCACAACGTCGCAAAAACTTTGGGCGATCCTGATTTTGAACCAGCTGCAGGGGAGGTATTAGACGAAAATGAAGAAAATTATCAGGACAGTAACGATGACCTTCCTCTTTGTCATCAAGGACAAGAACAGAGGAAACTTGGGTGTTGTAATAAGCAATTTTAATCATTAACTTACATGTTTTTTTTATAAACTGACTTTTTTATTTACAGCATCACAAAAGGAAAAGAAAATATTGTTTTTCATTACAAATTTAAAAATGTTCCATTTCCATCATCAACAATTTTTGGTAATGTAGATTGATTACGCTGATTTATTTCCAATTTCTTTTCATAGTATTCTTTTTGTACAATACTTGTGAGGTACGGTTGTAACCAAACCAAACGTTGCAGTTCTTTTGTGGATAGCCCTCTGGTTCCATCTGTTTCATATTTTTCTGTCACTAATTTTTTTCTTGGTGGGAACGGTTGAACGGCCGAAACAGTAACATATTGCTCAATAGTTGCTTCATTGTTTTCCTCTTCAATAATATCAATTTGCAAGGTTCCTTCAATGCTTCCTATTGTAGGATTGCGGCCACCGTCCATAGCTTTTAATAACTGCTTTTCGCAATCCAAAAATTTTATGGTTTTATTTACAGTTTTTCTTCATCTGTCCTTTTTTTAAATCTTGATTTCATATTATTAATTTTTTTTAAAAACCTTTTGCACCTAGAGGAATGCCAAATGTTTCTTCGTATTTTTCTGTCACGAACTTAATTGCTTCGTCTTTTCTGCTTTTTATTTTTGGTACTTGTGATTTTTCCAAAACTACACGAGCATTAACAATTTCTTCTGCTATGAATTGCAACCCGTTAATAATATTATTTTCCAAACATTGTGTCATTTAGAAGTGTTCGTAGAATTGAACGATGCTTGATTTAAAAGTGATTAAGATACTAAACGTTTAACTTCTATAATTTACTTGTTTAACTGTAATTGACACTAATGCAACACGAATAATAAAAAAGTTCATTTCAACGTTTAAAAATAAAACAAAGCAATGGGTATCGCATTACAAATAATGATCTAAGCGGGCCCTCTTTAACAAATAGAGTTATAGACCAGACTACGTTACGTGCATTGCAAACAAATTGCATCAGCATGTTTCATGGATATTGTATCGATTCATTAATTGATAGAAACTGTAGTAAATAGCTGGTAATCCTATTCCTATTATTAATCAACCACGGTTCTTAAAATTAGTAAAATATCCATGTATTTTTTTTTTCATAAACACATATGTAACTGCAATTTCAGTAAACATAACCATTAATTAGACCTTTAGTGCAATGCTTTTTAAATTTTCGCTATGATATTAAACTTTTTTGATGCTTACAATTGATTTACGGAAGCTTCGTAATTTTTTATAATTATACAACGCAATATTTTGTAACATTAAATAAGGTAGTACTACGACAGGTGTTTCGAAAATCCGGTACATGGCATTTGTGTATCATATTCCGACAGATATTATTAGAATTTGTTGGTACAGCCTAAAACTCCACGATTTCTTTATGCTACTGCTTGTACTATAATTCTAGGCCTACTGACGTCACGTTTCCTACTCCTATATTCCCGCCTGGTATAGAGTACGCTGTGCCATAACATATGTATGTATATTCTTTCACAAAAAATGTAAACGAGGATTTTCACAACAAAATTTCATGTTTTGTTTAATAAAGATAACAGTAATAATTTTACGTTTTATTAATAACGAAATTCATATTGAGAAATACCAAAGATAAAAATTAAATTTAATAATCAGCAAGAGAGCAATATCTGCGGGCTCTTTATATAAAACCAGAATTAAACCAAAAGGAAAGTTGCTTTGAAATAATGTTCGATAAAAATTTGTGTTTAAGCATTCTATATTAAACTACTTCCAGTTTAGCAAGCATTAAATAACATTATCACATACGTTCTGATCTAAGCAAACGTAATTCAATGCAATTCTGATTTTCAATTTTTTTACAAATTTCAAACAATGAAAATAAATTATTTAGTATTTATTGTTTAATGAATAAATATATTAAAGAAAAAAGAACTTTAATTAGTGAGCTCATTCATCATTAGGAGTAAGGTAAAAGTAAATTCCTTATACATTTTAATTAAGAAAAAATCATTGTTTATTGTACTCGTTCTCATTTGTGTTGTAATATTCAAGGGAGGGAATCTTTTTGTGAGCATTGATTAAAATGAAAGAAGCTTGAGGAAAGAACCCTTTTATAATGAATAATTAAATTCACAGAAAAAAAAAATCAGATTTAAGGTAAAATTATTATTATTTTCGATTCGTATTTATTCAAAGTACGTTTTGCTAATTTAAAGTTGTTTATCAATGTGAATCGATTCTATTAAATCATATAAATGAAGGAAATAAAGTAGATTTTGCAAGATAAAATTTATTGTTGGCAATAAAATTGGCAAATTTAGTATATCATTCGTTTTAACTATAGGTTAGTTACAATGATAGTGAAAAATAATATATTTTGGTTACTATTCTTGCAATAGTTATTTGTAATAGTAGGTATATAACAGAAAGAAGCTGGATGTATAGTATACCGTGTGTCCCGATTTCGACGTTTGCAATTTTTACATTCACGTACTACTTTGTTGACCTAATTTCATGCAAAATCGAAAACTTAGTATATTCTTTTGTTTTGTTCTTTTTGTTTTACCTATAGCCAAACGTCCATATTTCTACACTTTTTTCAAGATCGTACACCTCGCTCAATACTATTACACTGATATATTTTATCAACGGTACTTATTATTGCGAAGTACTGCATTAAGTGGCGTGTCTAGAACTTTTCTAGCGGGCGCGGTTTTTGAGTAACGATATAAACCTGCACTTTTTCAAAAAGAGAATCATAGTTGGCTTAGCAACAACCAGTTCTTTCTTAGCCTTTCAAAAATATAAATATAGATATTGCTGAAAAACATCTAATTTTTTTCAGCAAGACGGTGCCCCTGTCCACAGAAAACCGTTTCCCAAATCGTTGGATTGCAACATTTGGTTCGGTGTTATGGATCCCACGATCTTGAGATCTGTCAATACTGGATTTCTCCCAATGGAGTTTTCTGAAAAATATGATTCATCAAAACCGTTTAATACCGAACAGAATGTTGAAATCCAACGATTTGGGAAACGGTTTTTTAAGCAACTCCTCACTGCCAAACCATTATGGGCTGGAGCACCGACTTGTTGAAAAATATATTCAGAAGATGTTTTTCAGGAATGTCTTTATTTATGTTTTTAAAACGCTAAGAGATAACTGCAGCTGATGGTTGCCAAGCGAATTATGATTCCCATTAAAAAAAAAGCAAGCTTATATTATTAATCAACAACCACACCGCCTAGAAAGGTTGTAAGCACGACACGAAATTCGGCACTTTACAATATATAAGTATTATTCACGAAATATATCAGTATAATAGTATTAAGCGAGGTATAAGAACTTGCAAACAGTGTAGGAATATCGACATTTGGCTATAAGTCGAAAACAAAAGAAGATACTAAATTTTCGATTTTGCCATGAAATCTAGGTCAACAAAGCAGTACGTGAATGCTGCAAACTTCTATCTTTGATAGTAACAAATATACCTTAAAAAAAAACTAAAACGACAAAATCGTAACACACTACTCGTTTTAGGATTGTTGGTGAGTGAGAAATTCCCACTATTAAACTGTATTGTTCAAGATTTTTAAAATGTGCGGTCCTTGAAAGTTTCTACATTAAAATTGTATCAAGCATCGGGGTGTTATTTTCACGTTAACCAAAGTAAGCCACATTACAACGATGCAATTACTAGTCTCTCGTTAACTTACTAAGCTGCTAGAAAGGTTTCGCCTTTTTATTTACGTGTGTTTATTAGAAGTGTAGCGATGCTCAAAACCTTCCCCACCATTTTTAATTAATACTTACATAATGGTGGTAACTAGTTTTGACATAATTCTCATCTTCACACCTTAAACCATTATACAAATTGACATCATCTACATATAACTAGTAACTACTTATGTATTCCTAAAGTTTAATTAAAGAAAAGAAAATCATTCAGTAAAACACCATTTGTGTAGAAAAAAATCCGGCTGAGAGACGAGTTGTGGCATTCACTGGGAAGCCTTTATCATTCCTTCGCCACTTCTTACTTGCCATTTTCGACTCGGGAGTGTAATGATGTAACCATGTCTCACCACATGTGACGAGACGCTTCAAAAAATCCTCCCCTTCTTGTCGAAATCTATTCATAAGTCTTCCACTGATCTCCGGCCTGACCTGTTTTTGAATTTCGGTCAATAACCTCGCAACCCATCGAGCAGTAATTTTTTTTAACCTAAGACCATCAGTGATAATAGATTGAACACTTCCATAGCTGATAACGAACGGCAAGAATGTTGTCATCTGTACGACTTGTCCTTGGACGTTCTCGCCCACTTTTAAATTCTCTGGTTCAAGTATACACAGTGTATCATCAACAAATTGTACCTTCAATCGAGAAAAAAATTTCGAGTGTTTAACGCCTTCAATTGTTAAAAACTTTATAGTGGTCGGTTGCGCAACAGACGCATATCCCTCTTGCTCATAGATTTACTGACGACAGAGTCGAGCGAGCGCTAACCAAGCCGGTTCTCTCCTCCCCATAAACCAAACAACAGCCGCGCACAAGATTATCTTGTTAATCAGAAGAGCAAAATTACCGTTTATATTTGATTCATCCTCGTATATTGAACAAGAGAAAGAAAACAGTGTCTCTTTAATGCCTGTGCTGCCTTAGGTAAGAAAACTAGCAACTTTGTATGCAGTAATGTTAAAAAGAATGAATGATGCTTTATCTCTAGGAACTATGCAAAACGTAATGAAAACGCCACAAGAGAAAGCGAATAATGGTGGATGCATCAGACGAAGTAAAAACCTTATTAAATCTTCGGTATACAGTATACATGTTTTCATAGAAACACTAAAAAACTTCTTTGATGAAAGGCATGGTTATAAAGTAAAACGAACGATTTGTTTCATTTATTACTATCTAACTCTAAAACGGCGGGTTGCCATGACAATGTGTCTGAGGGTTTATTTAAGAAATGAATGTGTGAAAAACTATTACCAAATCTGTATTGAAAAGCCATAATTGTTCTGGATAATTCACGCTACCACACTACCATCGAAGAAAAAAGGCCTATTATATAGAAAAAACATTCAGTTTCACGTATTCCTCCATACCATTGCCACTTCAACCCGATTCCGCACATTTGGGTTATTTCTAAACAGTACTATGAAAGGCGTGTTGATGATAAGGGTTATACAGAATACAGCGTTGAAGAAACTTAGAAACTAGCTCTGTAGCAAGTTATACCTGAAACATGGTCCAATTCGGTTACTAAAATCGAAAAATTTATTATAGATAATTGGCAAAAGCTGGATGACATGAGAAAGCATTGCGTAGTAAATAAAAGTTTAATAAACTTAGCAGAAGATAACAGCGAGAACAATGGAAGTGCGAACAAAAACAGTAAACATTACAATAATGAGGAGATTAATATTATTGATATTCTGCCATTATTCGCTTGACGGCAAACAATAGTTAATTGTTCTATTTACCTGATTATTGCTCGAGGTAATAAAACATGAATATAAGTTATAAAAGGGCATAAGTACTAGCTTCTAAATTAAATCACTAATCGCTCACCAACAATCCTAGAACGAGTACACTATAACTACGTTTACGGACAGCCACAGCTAAGCATAACAATATGTATTCCTAACTGAGCATTTAATATGCCAATTTATCTTTAAATTTAGAACCTAAAGTTTTACAAGAGGAATTTGATCAAAAGTCAGTCAAAACTTGTTAATCTAGGAAGTTTTAAAGGTAGCAAAAAATAAATAATTAGTCTACTGTAAAAGCTTACTTAATTCCAAAATAACATAACATTCAGGGCAACTCGGGCGGCAAGGAATAGCGAGGTTAGGATAGAATTTGCCAGTTTGTAAGTCGGTTACAGTCTGAAGAGCAAGGGATGGAATAGGTCATTTATTCAAAAATAGTGGCATAGTTATTGTTTGGACGGACTTTGAATGCCTTGCGACATCCAGTACTACAACTGAGTAACTGAGCACAATGATCTAATCTTACCAGTGAAATGGCTTTGCTGGATTGGTTCCCAGGATTTTTGCAAGGCGTACAAGTTTAAGCTTAGGAAGGCCATATGGTGCAATAGGGTTTAATCGTGTTTTTGTGAACAACTTCAAGCTGTTAGTTGAACCGGTTGACAAATACCAATTAACAGATGAACGAATTTTCTACTGTGACGAGACGAGAAACCATGTCAACCCAAAAGCCCAATCTAGAGTAATTGTGTCGAAGGGAACTACTTCAGCTGAATGAAGTGAGACTGTAACAGCCGAAAATTTTCTTTTCTGCAATCATGAATTTTATGACTTCTATGCGTACTTTTTGCAGAAGAATAACAGCTCACGTGTGAGCTGTTATTTGTGTGAGACTACAACCAGGTACAAACTTGGAAGTGAGCGATTCTGGGTGGATAACAAAAAGGATTCCTTTAGAGTGGTTCAAGGAGTTTATAAAACTTTCGAATGCACCCCAACAAAATTGTGTACTTCTAGTGCTAATAATGTCGTACCAATCGATCTTACTCGGGAAAACGTTGACCGAATCTCAACGCTGTTTGGACTGTATTTGTACAATAGCTACGAATGAAAACGGCGATTAATGGGTTTTTTCACTTTCTCACATGCTGACTTCATGCCAGGAACAACAGCCGTTATACGTGAATTTGACCGTATGGAGCCAATAATGGTTAGTAGTAGTAGGTATCAGAGCACTTGATCGTGGAAAAATTTTCAAGAGCGTGGGAAACCTTTGCGTGATAGTGGAACCTTTTTTGGCAATTGTACCGGGTCAAGCCTTTGATGTTTTGCGCTACCTCACTTTATACGTACCTGTTGCATGTTAACCCGGTTCTTCTTTTAAATTAAAAATTTGTATGTTTTAATATGTTGCTTAGATTCGTTTTTAGAACTCTTTTTGTATAAATGCACTTCTTTAAAGACATAATACACAGTCCACTGCTATTCTCTAACGTAACGTCATAGAAAATTTGTGAAATAGATAGGTAAAACAAATCATGTGTTCATTTTGCAAAACAAACATAAATTAGTCAGCTTCGAGCTACATCAATAAACATCTATCATACCACTCAAATACCACAGCAAACAAGAAACGTACAGCAAACAAAGACTGAAGAACAAAGAACAGTATTCAAGTAAAACGAACCCTACACGTATTGGGAAGCCGGCGTCATCGCCCAAAAGAAAAGCGGCTTTGGTTAAGCACAGTAATAAAGCAAGGGGTGAGTCCTACACTTCTTGTTTCATTTTCATTTTCTTTAACAATAAAATTCCTTCAGTGACCATTTATGATTCTACCTGTTTATTGATGGATTTCAAATATCATAGACTTTGCACAATTACACCATTCTTATTTTTTCCACAAATGTTTAAACATTTACAATGACGGATACAATAAAAGATTTAATTGGTCGTCACGGCGTACTTAAAAGACAGCTAGCAAACTTTATTATTTTTATAAGTTCAACTAAGAATGATAATGACAAAGTCAAACAATTAAAGTAACGCTTTGAACAAATTCAGTCTATAGAATTATCGTACGTCCAAGACTAACAGAGAGTAATAACTCATCTTGACAGCGAAAGGTCAGTGACGTACGCTATAAGGCCTGTGAAACATATTGACTTTTCAATTTCTTATGTTCGTATACAATAAAAAATGTACTTGTAATTGTGATTATGACCTATTAATACACACAGAAAGAAACAAAATTAAGTGATTTAATATAAGTCTTTGTCTAAGTAACCAGAATGTTTCTTTTATCAAACCAAACAATGTTCGTTAACGTGCATTTAGTTAGTTTCAATTTTCAGCAGAGTAACCGTTTGTGACGCCATTATCAAGCTTTTGTTTTACATTTAAGTAAATTCACTTATTAATAAACTTTAATAAGAAATTAATCGACAGCTCTATCCTTGTTAGTTATGAACAAATTGTGTGAGATTGAGTTAATACAAACGTCATACTTACTGAAACAGATAATACATTATTTCCGAAGATAGCGAAGGTCGTCCGAAATTCCAAGAATGTTTGTTTAAGTTTAGAAGGTACTCATTACACTATTATGTAATTATATGTAATTAGACATGTGACTCATCTAATGGGGGATGCATTAATATGAAATTACCATATTTCTTCTTTCAAAACAAGTATTTTAAGATGCTCAGTTATTTTCGAGTTTTGGTTGAAAAGGGTGGTGAAAATAGCGTCTACCGATTTTTTTTCTTAAAAACGTTTGATACCTAGTTCGCTCTCTGGGAATGAAGAAATTATCATTCTAAACGTACATAATGCCTTAAAGTATCAAAATCATACCCATTCTGGAGATAGTGTAGTCGAAATGTATTCTAATATGACAGAAGTGGGGAAGTCAGCAGTATACACATTATTAAAAGAACAAAAAGAGGGTGTTTTGGAAGAACCGGCTTCCTCAACAGGAAGAAAAAAAACTCGTTTAAGTGAGGAAGAAAAAGTTCATATTAGAAAAAAAATCCATTCCATCTACTTCAATAAAGAAATTCCTACCACCAACAAAATAGTAGCAGTACTAAAAGAAGACGTTGATGGACCAGAATTGTCTCAGTCGACACTACATAGGACACTATAGGAACTTATCTTTTCATGGGAAAAGGTAAATCGAAAATTAATGCTAATTGATAATCTCCAAATTGTTTCTTGGAGACTCAAATACCATCATACACTGTAAAAAAAATTGGCAATGTGAGAATGTAACAAATCGCCATCAAGCAGTCCAAGAGGGTGAATCAACTGGAATAAATCTGCCATAGGGCAAAGGTCGACGACTAATTATTATTAAAGATATAGGTAGCGCTAATGGATTCATAAAAAATGGTTTACATGTTTTTCAGTCCAAGCACACAGAGGATTATCACAAAGATATGAACTCTGGTGTTTTTGAAGAATACTTTGAACAAATGATAGCAAACTGCCCATGGGGAGCGGTAAATGTTCTGGATAAACCAAATTACCATTGTAGGCAAGTCGAACGCTTACCAACAACTGCATGTAAAAAAGGAGATATTGCCAAATAGTAAACGTCAGAACAGATACAATTTGAAGAAAGTATTGCTCAAACGAGGGCTTTTAGCTATAGGAAATCAACATAATTAACAATTTGTTAAGTATGTTATTGATGAACTCTGTACTTCCCACAGGATTATCGTACACAGATTATCACCATATCACAAAAAGTTAAGTGGGTCGTAACAGTACCACTTTTAAATTAAGTGAAGTGCGACAGCTTTTAGTGCAAGCCATAGACAATGTCAATGCAGAAAACTGGAAAAAGTGTATGATGTAATTAAAGAGGAACAGCGTATGTAGGAACTTGATGTCATAATGGAAGAAACGATTCCGAATATGATGAGGATAATAAAGACTGATTATTAGTTACATATCGCATTCGTTTCCAAAACCTACCTTTATGACAAAATTAAATGTAAAAAAAAAATTAATGTAAACTCCATTTATATTTATTTTATATTAACCAAAACATCAGAATTTTGAAATAGCCACACCTGAAGTAAATGTGTAATACTTCCACGTCTGTCAATTGTTTGATAATTAATCTACAATTTTTGATACACTCGAATCCGAACCGCATATCTATGAGTTGTCTGACCTTCAGGCTTAAGTAGAATTTGAAAGGATAGTCTTTTGTTTGCAGTTTACCTGAACCGCCTTTATTTTACACAATATTTTGCAAGTAGCAGATTTACATCTTTGTTTAAACTAACCCGATTTGCTGCTGATTTCTGTTTGCCGCTTTCATGCAAAAAAACGACACTATTTTACTAATAACATAATTTATAACTCTCTGATATTCTGGGACATACTTTAGAAGACGAATCGGACAATCAATTAAATGAACGCGAATAATTTGAAGATAAATATTATGAAATTGTAGCAAAATCAGAGGAATTGTTAGCATCTCAAAAGTTTTAGATTTTATTCTTTAATTCACAACAATCATACAATAAATCACGTCCAAAAATTTCACTATTTTACAGCCGATTTAAAGGATGATGCAGCTAAAATCATCAGGACTCTTGACATTACATAAAATAATTATATCACTGCCTGTAATCTCCTTAAGGAACGCCATAAACACAAAAACTTATTCATCCAAAGATCGTATTAAACAAATTTGCGACCTTCAAGATATTACAAAAGAAACATGTCGCCATTAACGGAATTATTAGACATTTTTTTAAAAAACTTCCGCTCACTGCGGAATGTGGGGACAACCTGTAGATCAATGTGGTACAGTAATCATTTATTTATGAATGTTGAAATTAAATTATGACTCAAAAAAAGGAATGAGAAATTACGTCAAAAGAAAACCAGGATCCCTTAATTGATTTTTTTAAATATTTACAAAACAGTGGCCAAATTTTAGACAATAAACGCGCACAAATCAAGCGCAATTCAACCAAACAAGAGCACTTATCAACCACAACCAAATATCACAACCCATAAATCAGTAAACCACATCTCTACTCAAGCACGGCCTTGCACATTACGTATTCAGCTGTTCAAAATGTTTAGAACTATCAAACACGTAGCGTTTCCAAGAAATAAAAAGGTTTAAGACCTGCACAAACTGTTTATGTTCGGGATATTCGCATTTCGAGTGTAGATCAGAGGCAGCATTTAGTACATGTAATCAACATCTTATTTGCTTATTACACAATATTTTGCAAGCACCAGATTTACATCTTTGTTTAAACCAAAAAATAGAGGCCAAATTTTAGAGTCAATAAACGCGCACAAATCAAGCGCAATTCAACCAAACAACAGCACTTATTAACCACAACCAAATGTCACAACTCACAAGTCAGTAAACCACATCTCTACACGAGCACGTCCTTGCATTTTTTTGTAAAGATGCACATTACATATTCAGCTGTTTAAAATTTTTAGAACTATCAAACACGTATCGTTTCCAAGAAATAAAAAGGTTAAAGACCTGCAGAAGCTGTTTACGTTCGCGATATTCGCATTTCGAATGTAGATCAGAGGCAGCATTTCGTACATGTAACCAACGTCTTATTTGCTTATTACACACTATTTTGCAAGCAGCAGATTTACATCCTTGTTTAAACTAGACCGCTTTGCTACTGATTTCTGTTTGCCGCTTATGATTTATAACTCTCTGATATTCTGGGACGTACTTTAGAAGATGAATCGGACAATCAATTAAATGAACGCGAACAATTTGAATATAAATATTATGAAATTGTGGCAAAATCAGAGGACTCGTTAGCATCTCAAAAGTCAAATCAAAATCATATTCAATATTTTAATCAATCTAATGATGTTGCTACCATATCCCAAATTAACCTTCCTCGAATTACTTCACCAAATTTCTTGGAAAATGATGACGAGTTTATGTCATTTCATGATAGATTTTATTCTTTAATTCACAGCAATCATACAATAAATCACGTCCAAAAATTTCACTATTTTACAGCCGATTTAAGGGATGATGCGGTTAAGATCATCAGCACTCTTGAAATCACGGAAAATAACTATATCACTGCGTTGCGTCTCCTTAAGAAACGCAATGAACACAAAAACTAAATCATTCAAAGATCGTATTAAACAAATTTGCGACCTTCAAGATATTATAAAAGAATCATATCGCCATTAAGGGAATTATTAGACTTTTTTTTTTAAACTTCCGTTCTCTGCGGAATGCGAGACAATCTGTAGATCAATGTGGTTCATTAATCATTTATTTATTGATGTTGAAATTAGATCATGGCCCAAAAAAAGGAACCGGAAATTACGTCAAAAGAAAGCCACGATCCCTCAATTGATTTTTTAAATTTTTTACAAAATAGAGGCCAAATTTTAGAGTCAATAATCGTGCACAAATCAAGTGCAATTCAACCAAACAAGAGCACTTATTAACCACAACCAAATGTCACAACTCATAAATCAGTAAACCACATCTCTACACGAGCACGTCCTTACATTTTTTGTAAAGATGCCCATTACGTATTTAGCTGTTCAAAATTTTTAGAACTATCAAACACGTACCGTCTCCAAGAAATAAAAAGGTTAAAGACCTACACAAACTAAAATACTTACCTTTTTTGGGTTTTTTTTAATGGTGTATTTTAAATTATACAATATAAACGTTTCGATAACTCTTACAGTTATCTCTTCGCCAGTAGTAATATTTGTTAAAAATTGTTAAAGATGTTGTGTAAACAATTTTGTCAAAGTTGAAAAATCAAACATAAACATCAGCTGATTTTTATGTTTATGTTTTAATTTTTCAACTTTGACAAAATTGTTTACAACATCTTTAACAATTTTTAACAAATATTACTGCTGACGAAGATAACTGTAAGTGTTATCGAAACGTTTAAATTGTATAATTTAAAATACACCATTAAAAAAACTCAAAAAAGATAAGTATTTTATTATGAGTGATAATGGTGAAAGTTTACATTTTCATACCTACACAAACTGTTTATGTTCGGGATATTCGCATTTCGAATGTAGACGGGAGGCAGCATTTGGTACATGTAATCAACGCCTTATTTGCTTATTACACACAGATAACTCTAATAAACGTAATACGATGGAAGTTAACCAACCTCAGACGGGCAACCTTTTACATACCAACTCCGCACACACATCAAAGAAATCAGATAATACGCGAATTGAAAAGACAGCAGTTGCACAGTTTGACTTTAATAATTCACTTGTTTTATTATGTACCGCGATTATCAATATTGTAGATTCGCGGCACTAATACACAGCGGTACCATGTCTAATTTTATAATAAAATCGTTATTTGACAAATTAGTACTACATGGTAACAAAATCCTCATTCAAATTAGCGGGATTAGTAATAAAACCGAAAACATGTCACTAAAAACCAAAGCAACAATTCAACCATTATATTCAGAGTATCAAGCAAATTTATAATTTCTAATCATCGAGAGCTAACCGATCATTTACCACAATTCACCTTTGATAAGTCAAAACTGGTAAATATTCTACTAGGTACGGAGATATTTTTTTGTTTATTAAGTACAAATCCAATCAAATTAGGCAATAATAAACCAACCTTACAGGAAACAAAATTAAGTTGTATAATAACTGGTTACTTTTCTAATGCAAATCAAACTATCAAGCAAAGTGAATTGACCGAAATATTTATTTCGAGACAATCCAACTAACTTAGAGAAACACTCTGGATATAGAAATCCGTGGATTCAATGCCAGTGAAAACAATTTAAATAAAAATCAAGCAATATACGAACAATTTAATACTGAATATACCAATACTACGACCAATCCTAATTTAGATACTTCTTACTATCTACCGTATCATTGTGTTTTTAAGGAATCAAGTTTAACGACTAAGTACTGAGTAGCTTTTGATGCCTCATGTAGATTGTCAAACGGATGATCAGTTTCTATTCTCGTCCGTTTAGGTATTCACAATATAATCATTTTAGCGGAAATCACCAAACTGTATCGGCAAATTCTTGTAAACCCAGCACAACGCGCGATGCAACGAATCGTGTGACATAATAATCTAAATGAAAATGTAAAACACAGTTAAATATGGTACAAGACTTGCTACTTTTTGGCTACACGTTGTCTAGGTATAGGTCATATTCACATGCACCCGGAAGCAAGTATTAAAGATTTTTACGTTGATAATTTAATCACTGGTTGCAGCATCGTTGTCCATACCAAAAATATTATTTGGTTATCTACAAATGATAGTATGTAGCGCGACGTTTGTACCAAGATAATGGATGTCACACAACGGCGAAAAAACTAAGATACCGAACAATTCATTATTAGTGATGCCAACGCAGAGAATGCGCTTTATTTAATGTGGAATTGTCCAATGTCACAAATAATTTAATTTGATCCGTTGGGTTGAGTATGTCCAGTTATTATAAATCCATGTAGTATATTGTAAAAATTGTGGAAATTTAAACTGGATTGGGACGAACAAGTACCAAACCAGTTAAAAACGGAATTCATAAATTTTTTTTACCGTTTATCCTATTTAAACGAAATTCAAATTACATTAACATCCTATGATTCAGTAGTAATTCACGGTTTTGTGATGCAAATTTGTTAGCATATGCATTTATATGAAATCTAGAAATAAAAATGGCGAAGTAAAATGTGGACTAATGTGCGCAAAATCAGAGATGACACCTATCAAATCGTTAACCATAACCCGATTAGAACACTGTAGCGTCGTACTATTTAGTAAACTATTAAATCAAACAGTACCTCCTTATCGATCACAATAAAAAACGTATATTACTGGTCGGACTCAACCTCACGGATAAAAACATTTGGTTCGCATAGAGTCGCAAAGATTCAACATCTCCCTAAGAAGGTTTGGCATCATATCAAATCAGGGAAGAATCCAAGTGATCTCATACCACGTGGGGTCAACTCCAACAAACTAAAACTATCAAAACATATTTTTAACAGATTTTCAAGCTTAAATAAACTCATAAGACTTAGTACATACATTTATAGATTCTTTCATAATTGCAAAAACACACAAAATAAGGTAAAGGGTGAGATGACGACAATGAAATCAGAAAATACTGAGAGTAAGTTACTGAAATTAGCACAACATGGTCATTTTAAGGAAGAATGTTTATCATTAAAGGTAAAAAATCAAGTCCCTACATCTAGCAAACTAAACTATTCCATTCATGATGAGCATAATCTTATAAGGGTAGGAGGGCGTTAACGCATTTTCAACTTCCATACTCATAAAAGCATCAAATAACATTACCACCAAAACACCTAATAATCAAACATGAGCATCACAAAGACTTACATGCAGATGCACAATCTGCCTTATCTAGTTAAAGACAACGTTATTGAATTATCAGCAGACGTAAATGCATCACATGCTTTAATGCGATACCATTTTCGTTATCGCAACAAATGGGAGAGTTACCATCATATAGAATTAATCATGACAGAATATTTTCTAAAGTAGGTATACATTATGCAGGCCCATTTGAAATAAAAGACGGAAAAACTCGAAACAGAATCCGCATCAAGACTTACATACACTGTTTAATTTGTTTGTACATAAAGGCAGTTCATGTAGAACTAGATTTAACATTATTGGGGTTTTTAAATGGTTTAAAAAGGTTCTTTTCATGACGAGGAATATATAAACTGATATGAGATAATGCATCGAACGTCATCGGTACTGACAATTACCTCAAAAAAATCACGTTAGATACGAAATTTGAAAATTGTACAAGGTATCCCATAATTAATGGTACATAGAACCATGGTAGAATCCTGACCTAAAATTATGACGATTTGCCAAATATGACCTTAATGAAATGATAATTAAGAAGTTACAGTATGTTAAAATTGAAAATTGTTAAATGGTAATGGCTCCAACTTTTTTGATACCCCGTATGTTTTGTACTAAATATAGTGGAAAGCTTCACTGACCTAAGGCGCACCCAACCGTAGAGAAATATACTAAATGGCTTTTTCCAGTGGCGTACAACCTAAATGATAAGCCCCTTCACCCCTCCTAAATATTACGCCACTGTGCAAATATCAATTTCAACTATAAATTCATGTAAATATGTACTCTTGTTAAGAACCCATAAAGGGGATAATAATCGAGATATTAACCACTAAAGAGGCAAAAACACTAATTTAAACTTTTTTACCTATCCATAGTACATATGGTAGTAGGCTAGGATTGCTCTGTTACGTTTCATTATTTTGACATTAAAATTGTGTACTCTTGTTAGGAATCCAGAATAATAAAATAAAAAAAGTAATAATATATGGTTTTGGTATTTATTACCAAATATACTGTGAATAGGCAGAAAAATGTTATAGTTACTGTGTTTATACCTCTTTAATGGTTAATATCTCAATAATTATTCACTTTATGGGATCTTAACGGTTGGGTGCGCCTTACGCCAGTAAAACTTTCCACTGAATTTAATACAAAATACAGGGTATTAAAAAGTTAGAGCGATTGACAATTTAATAATTTTCAACTTAAACACCCTGTAACGTCTTAATTATCAACATTTTGTTAAGGTCATATTTGGCAAATCGTCATAATTTTAGGTCAGGATTCTACCACGGTTCTATGTACCATTAGTTATGGGACACCCTGTATATTAGAAAACAAAATTGAATGGCGATTAATTCCTGCCAGGTCATCTCACTTTGAGAGTCTGTGTGAGGCTTCCATAAAAAACATAAACGTTTTTTAAGACCCTTACACCACCACACGAATTTAACATTTAAAGAATAGAGTTTTACACAGGTAGAAGCTATTCTTATTTCTCGTCCACTAATACCTTTATCAGCCGATCCTAACGCTTTAGATCTCTTAACCCCTGAACATTTCATAATTATTGGTGCCCCATTAAATTCCTTACCACAAGAAAATGTGGAGAGATTATCTTAATACCCTCCTATAACGGATCAAATGAAAATTCAAAAAGACGAATACATAATTGTTAATCGACAGCTGAGTTATTTTCAAGGAAGATAATCAACCGCCATGTAAATGGCCTCTTGCAAGAATGACCTCATTACTTTCCGGAAGTGATGACAAATGCCCGTTAAATAAGGTGTGTTTATTACGAACAGACCATTAAACATGTTTTTTTTTGTAATGTTTTCAATCCAATTATTATAGTTCAACTTTCAATTTTCAATACTTAACATTTAAGCTTACCAGTTTAGGTCTTAGTATTAAGCATGTTGTATGTTAACCTGGTCATTATTTCATATTATAAAATTTACTAGGTTTTCTCATTTTAATTAGGGTATATAAAATGTTACAGGTGACTAATTTTAACCCGTAAAGGCTTTTAGTTACTTAATAATGATAAACAATATATTTATATAAGAATTGCAACTTTCATCATTTGATATGTTAATAACACTTTCCGTGGGATAAAATCGTGTGAAATTATTTCTTTCAGATAGAAACGCTGTCCTTCATCAGGCGTAATATTAAAGTCACAAATATTGACAAGGTAGCATGAAAATGACCAATATTAATAAGGTAACTAGAAAATTTAAATTAAATTACTATTGTACACTGTATAACTTTTAATTATTGAAAATCGTAACGGACAGTTGGTATACATTATTCTTGCTCAAGTTGTTAGGCTGTTTCAGAATGTCAATAACTTATCGAAACTTCTTTGTACACCAATTCCTATCGTTAGCCAAAATTCTTGTGTTTTCCAATTTTATATTGTGTAGAGTGCTTACCGCATGTTCAGCAGTTGCTGATTAAGTAGGATGAAGTAAGCGTAAGTGTCTTTTGTGTTCTTTTAACCTGGTGGTGCTGCTTCTTTCAATTTCAAAAATGTACACTCTATCACGAGCATGGTACTTCGTAAACACCACATAAATAAGTAAATAATTTATAAAATTTTGTTATTTTCATCATTCTGACATCAACACTAGAAAAAGGAATAATTAAGTAGGTGTGATTGGGAAAGTGCTAACATATAAACCCAAATATATTACAACCTTAGGTCTTCTGATAAAACAAACAGAACCGTCTAACACCTACACTTATACGAATGATACAATGTACGTACCATGTTTCTTCCTATGCAGAGGTGGACGGTATGTCTGTTTCCTAACCAGATGCCGTTTCTTAGAAACGGGTTGTTTTTTCTAGGAACTGGTGAAGTTTTCCTAATAACTGGTAACAGTTTCTCATAAAACAGGTCTTAAATGTAGCCGTACTAGTACTGATTATACCTTTATATTTAACAGAACTGTATAAACCGCTTCAAGCATCGGTTCAATGGTGTCTTTTTTTTTAATTTAGAATCTTAACAATAATAATTATTATTTTGGTGGATTGTCAGGAAATTAACAGAGGTGGTTACGGAGCAACATCTAAAGAAATCAGTAAATCTATCTATAGTGGTTGCGTACATAATATACCTTGGAGCATTGCTTTCTCCCGGTAAGTGTACAAATTAAATTTGTCAAAGAAGGTTATTAAAATAACAGTTATTAGATATTGTTATCAGCCGTGTAAGATAGAAAAGGTCTTTATAGTAAACTATATAACCACTAAAGTGCACCGCTTCAACTTAAACGGGAGTTTAAGATAAAACCGGTACCTAAAGGAGACGATTCGTGCATTGTATAAAACACTCAGTCATCCAACTCGTTAATAAAGGTGTAGAAGATTTTACACCTCGTTCTGATTGAAGCACCAGGAAGAGGTGTATGCAGTGTAAGACTGTTATCGAGGTTACTATCAGTGATATATGGGATACAATATCCTCTATCTAGCAATTCAACTCTAGTGAATGAAACACCGAAACCTTGTGTCTCCGTGAAACTTCCGTAGGTCCGCAAATGGGCTGCCGCGTATGTAAAACAGCAGACATTGCAACCATAACCAGTAGATATAAAATGTGTTTACCGCGGACATTAGTTGTCAGTAAAGCACATGTAGACAAACACCCTAGTTATAGGGCGTTAGTAATAGATAGGATGCGCAAAAAGAACCAGCTCTGCAACTGATTCAAGAAGTAAATGAGGTGATACCAACAAACAGGTGCGGACTAGAAAAACTACAATATTTCAAAATGATCTAGAAGGATACAAGTTAACCGTATATCTTTATGGAAACAAATGTCGTGTTGTCATGTTCCAGGGTGAACGTGCAGGGAAGCATCTCAATTTATTGTATCATGATGACCCTTATAATGCCATTAACATCCGTAATAGCAGCATTTCTATGCAGTTATTACTCTGTAGATTGTCATGCACCCTTTAATAGCAAAAACTATCATAGATGTGGAAGTACCAGCACTGCATCACCATGCCCAAAAGAGGAAGGAGCCAAATGTTAATTGTGAAGAATGCAAACAAATTTTCGCGGTAAAAGATGTTTTGATAGTCACAAGAGATACAATATTTTTGTACTCAAATTAGCTGATGTCAAAAATGTTTTGCTATATGCTGCAACACCAGGAAGCAGATTTCAGAAGAGATGAAAGTAAATTTTCAAAACACCTAATTGTAACAGAAGTCAGCAAAATACTTAATTTAACTAATAATGGTATGCCATACACCTTATCGATATAAATTATACGCAATATTTAACATATAGCTGCGCCGGCTCAGTTGGCAGTTAACGTGTCCTAATTTTTAGGTAAGCAAATACCTATTATGCTTTGACAAAACAGTGTAGAACATTGGCATCACTGCAGTATCGAACAGTTAGTAGGTAACAGATTAAAGTATTATTTCACTACAAAAACATAAAATATGCAGTCCAGCAACAGGTGGTTAGCATATGCCCCCACGATAGTCCTGAATTAATCAGGTTGTAGAAATATAGTATGAATTGCTTATTGGTATTCGTACAAGATCATGTAGAAATATAACTTGCTTATTAGCATACGTCTTTGATGAAATACGAAGACATTGGTTTTCGAAACCGCTTTACCAATTATTTTGAATTATAGTTTACGTGAATTAAAGATATAAACGCCGAAACGTATTAATAGAAGAAAATCTATAAAGATAAAGCAAACTCCATCAATAAATTAGGCTTTGATAAAACACATATTAAGCGACTCAGGTACAAAACTAGGAAAATTCAAAGCAAAATTCACGAGAAACATCTTTAACCTCAAACAAAACGTAAATGAAATTCAATTTGACAGCATAAGAGGCGCCATTCTAACTCAAGCTTTCCATTTCAGAAATCCCGTTGGAGAAAGAACTGGTCATTTTTTGTTAAACCTTGAAATATAAAAGGTAATCAAGACTGTGAAATAAATATACTGAAAGTTGGGATCAAATTCAAAAATACGTAGAATAACATTTAAGAGTTAAAAGAAGTGTAACAATATCTCAGGCTAAAATTCAGTCTTTACCTAAGTAACGAAAATAATTAAACGTTAATTAAAGGTATCCAGGGTTCCTTTTATTTTCGTAAATGCTCATAGTCGCTATTCTCATTTTTGAAATTAAACCAAGTATGTTTCAGATGAATAGATAATATTTATTGAAATAACTTACAATTGAAAACGGAAAACGGTTAATTTATTTAGGTTTATGTATTGCTACAAGAGATATTCAAAACGGGCACCTGCTGCTTTAATAATTTCTGGCATCTTTTAACAATGTTAGTTGTCAAACTCTGTAACATACTTTGATTTGTTATCTCTCCAGCAGCAGTACGGATACGTTCAATAAGTTGTTCTCGTGAGTCAATTTTATCTGAATAAACAAACCTTCAAGGTACCCCAAAAGAAAAAATTTAAACAATTCATATCCGGAATGCTTGCGAGCCAGAAAACTGGACTACCACAACCAATCCAATGTCCAGGAAAGTGTAGATTTAACGACTCTTTTGCTTCAACAGCCCAAGGAGAACGGGTGCCATCTAATTGAGACCAGGTGTTTTAGCTAATGGCACATATTCCAATAGGTTTTGCAAAGAATCTGGTAATATATGCGGTCCTATAGGTTTCTCTCCGGAAACTGCAGCCTATACATTAACACTAAATCTAATTTGGTGATTAGTTAACAAAATACGACTAGGGTTTTCGTCCACCCAGTAATGTTTGTTATGAATATTAAACATGACGTTTCGTGTGAATGTTGTTTTGTCCATCCCTACATCTTTTTCTTTCAATTATAGGTTGGCACCTTGTTCATCTACAAATTGTCATTCGACGCGAATAATGTTCATAAAACCACCCATGGACACGTTGAAAGTGATAAGCGTCTTCCCTGAATACTCGATGAACTGAAGTATGGTTGATATTGAGTCTTCGAGCTGGTACTTACTTCGGGTTCATTTTCCACTTCGTGCAATACATTATCTTCCACTTGGGGTACCAATATTTGGGATGCAAATCCCCAGTTTCCCTCAAGCACCGATCTACCCATCAAAACACGTTAGCATCAGTTTGTCCTTAACTGGATAATGTTCAGCATATGGCAGCATGAAGAGAATTGCAATGACATTCGCCGAATATTAAATGCATATTTGCATACTCGGAAAAAGTAAATGACATGTTTTTAACACAGAACGATTATTAATCCCACCACAATAAACACCAAAAATTAAGGAGCAATAAAGCTACGAAGACAAACTGGGAAACGATAATGATGCAAAATGTTTCAAGCACGAATATAAGATGTAGAATTTTAAAACTTTAAAAAATGACGTAAATGACAAACCTTGATACTTTCGGAGACGCAAGTTAGAAAAATCATCCTAGCTTAGTTTGAGATGTTGCAATATCTTCAAAATTTGTGAGCGACAAAATTTTAATATTTTTAAAAATGAAATTCCAAATAGTGCAATAATTATAATAATAAGACTAGTTAGCTGCAGGTATTTTGACAACTATTCGAGGATAATTAAGCAGTGGTTATTGATAGAAGAGCTCAACAGTCGAATTAATATGGTACGTTCGGTTAAACAAAAAGAAGTTATAGTTGGTGGTGTAAAAGACGATGGATTTCGTACCGAAATTAATGAGATGTAAGAGTTCCACGGGTGTTACTATTATGGTTGTCCTACGTATTTCAAACATTCAAGAAATACACCGCACACTCTATAGTACCGTTATGAAGCAACACTAGCGAAATGAAATAGAGCAAAGTAGTAGGGATGTTCAGTAATCGAGATGGGGAGTGCAATTTTCGACGATTGATGAAGGAATAAATGTTTAATTATATAGAAACACACAAAAATAATTGCATGTTTACTGTTAAATTCTAGAGATGCATTTTACGGTGGTCGAATAGGAAACGTAACGTCTTTTAGAAAACAAATCAAAGTGAAAGGATAAAATATACTCATTTTATGTCTCCATACCCTTACATTAATAAGTACGGTAAATGTCCCTTGGGCCACCCCACCGTGTATATTAGTAAAGAACGTAAAAAATTAAACATTAAAACAATAGATGCGTTAATTAGGTGTAAAGTATTACGACCGTAATTATTATTTCAGCCAGTACTACCTGTAAAATGAATCACAAATTAATCATTGCTCTTTGTCGTTTATGCGGTAAAAATCAACATAACGACGATGAGCGTGTCATATCAGTTACTTGTGCAATGGATGAAGAACGCTGTTGAAAAAGGAAATATTAGGAAGGAAATATTAGAACTATTTTAAATATGACGAGGACGATTCGAAATTGAACATTATAATAAAGTCAATATATGTAGAGGATTATTTAAGGAGAATATTAATAAATTTGTAGGTATTAAACAGCAAAAGCTCCAGATGGCCGTCTGTGGTATTAATGAGAAAAAGGACGGTTTGCTATAATTAATTATGTATTAAGGGTATAATGAGGTTTTTATGTTCCAAGGCGCCATTTCGAACCCGAGAGTGCTAGTGCGAGCGCTATAAAAGCGCCGTAGGACCATGAAAACCAGTTATGGACGATTAATATGTTAAATATTTAAAATTAATTATAAAGTTAATTGTTTTCAAAAGAAATGATAGTAGGCATTGGTGCGTTACCATGAAAACGAGTACAAAAGCAGGCATGAAAAAATTGATAATTCAATTGACGTGTTGGTTTGCTTAGTTTTAAACGCACTAATGCTAACTAGCGTATGAGATTCACGGGCGGAATTGGAACTTACTGAAAGTACAAAATATGTAAAATAAAATAGTTGCATATTTTATAACTTTTTTAAACTTCTAAAACGTGTTGGGTAATCATTAGGGGTACATGAAATTTTAACTTGAGTTTGATATCCACATACCGAAAACAAATAGACTTATTTAAACCTTTCCACCTGATTTCACACCAAACAGTATTGCCAATAATGCAACAGAAATAATGTTACACATATGCTTGAAATAAAAAATTACAAAACCATAAAATATAGTTAGATAAATTAGCGATGCAGCGTCCAACGATTACAGTCAAAACAGAAAACTGATAAAGTTTCTTAATTTTACTAGAAAATATTCAGTTTTAAACTTACACCATTTTAAATTACTTAGTTAGATTAATAAAAATTGAAGTGTAAAATATTTCATTGAAAAAATAGTATTCTTGTTCTGATTTTTGTTCCATCCTCTTTAGTAACTTGTGGTTTTCCCTCTTAAATGTATTAACATCGAACTTCTTTCTGTAGTACTAGTAAATATTTCAGGGATAGTAAATGAATAAGTAAACCGCCAAATAAAATAAATTAACACTTTTATTGTGCGTGGTAAAGTTTATCTTGGGAAATGTACTTTATTGCTTCTCTTATATTTAATAGAATCGATACCCGCTGG
The DNA here is from genome assembly GCA_036346205.1 of Vesta saturnalis. Taxonomy (NCBI): domain Eukaryota; kingdom Metazoa; phylum Arthropoda; class Insecta; order Coleoptera; family Lampyridae; genus Vesta; species Vesta saturnalis. Next base: position 463,075 of record JARFJB010002178.1, read on the forward strand.
TAAACGATGTTCAATTTGTCTGTACAGTAAAATTTTATTACCATATAAGTATCTCGTATAAATATGAACTCTAAGTAATCATATTATAATCATGCGCGTCAAACAATGAAACCCCATGCAAAATTGCAAAATATGTATTGTGACGGCGAGTGAACTATTGTGTCGGCCAGTCGCTAGACATAAGATGTGCGGACTGAAAAGGAATGAAGTAGACGGCAAGAAAGGGAAAGGAAAGAAAAGGCACTACAAACTTTGGTGTAAGTATTGATCATCGCTTGCCTCCACTTTTCTACATCTTTCTGGTGACATACTGATATCGCGTCCGAAGAATGCTTCATCTTCGAGGGTATCCACGAATCGACCCAATTTCTGTAATCTTTTATATGATGATAAGTGTTACTAGACAGTTCATGCGCGATCGTTTGTGACAGGTGGAAATATAAGTAGCAACGTCAAGTGATTGAGGATAAAACTTTCAAATTGAGTGTTTTCAAACAGGTTTTGACCGGCTGCTCAACATGTGGACGAGCATTAGCATGCAGAAGTTTAATTTTGTGGTGTCTGGAGTATTCGTGGGGTTTGAGCAACTCATAATACTTGATAAGTTGGTCCCACTAAACACACAAGAGTTTTCATGAATATTTGGCTTGACTGTAGTGTTGAAGCATGACTAGGCGGTTCCTATGGTTTATTCCTTTTGGATTATCATAGTTGATCCATTTTTCATTACCAGTAACTATACGGTGCAGAAAACCATTTCGCCTATGCCTGGCAAAGTACATTTCACATGTCAAACATCGGCGTTAGACGTTTCTAGGCGTAAATTCACATGGAACTCAATTTTCTTGTCTTTGAATGATTCTAAATAACTCCAACCGTGTTCAGCATATGGCAGCATGAAGAGAATTGCAATGACATTCGCCGAATATTAAATGCATATTTGCATACTCGGAAAAAGTAAATGACATGTTTTTAACACAGAACGATTATTAATCCCACCACAATAAACACCAAAAATTAAGGAGCAATAAAGCTACGAAGACAAACTGGGAAACGATAATGATGCAAAATGTTTCAAGCACGAATATAAGATGTAGAATTTTAAAACTTTAAAAAATGACGTAAATGACAAACCTTGATACTTTCGGAGACGCAAGTTAGAAAAATCATCCTAGCTTAGTTTGAGATGTTGCAATATCTTCAAAATTTGTGAGCGACAAAATTTTAATATTTTTAAAATGAAATTCCAAATAGTGCAATAATTATAATAATAAGACTAGTTAGCTGCAGGTATTTTGACAACTATTCGAGGATAATTAAGCAGTGGTTATTGATAGAAGAGCTCAACAGTCGAATTAATATGGTACGTTCGGTTAAACAAAAAGAAGTTATAGTTGGTGGTGTAAAAGACGATGGATTTCGTACCGAAATTAATGAGATGTAAGAGTTCCACGGGTGTTACTATTATGGTTGTCCTACGTATTTCAAACATTCAAGAAATACACCGCACACTCTATAGTACCGTTATGAAGCAACACTAGCGAAATGAAATAGAGCAAAGTAGTAGGGATGTTCAGTAATCGAGATGGGGAGTGCAATTTTCGACGATTGATGAAGGAATAAATGTTTAATTATATAGAAACACACAAAAATAATTGCATGTTTACTGTTAAATTCTAGAGATGCATTTTACGGTGGTCGAATAGGAAACGTAACGTCTTTTTAGAAAACAAATCAAAGTGAAAGGATAAAATATACTCATTTTATGTCTCCATACCCTTACATTAATAAGTACGGTAAATGTCCCTTGGGCCACCCCACCGTGTATATTAGTAAAGAACGTAAAAAATTAAACATTAAAACAATAGATGCGTTAATTAGGTGTAAAGTATTACGACCGTAATTATTATTTCAGCCAGTACTACCTGTAAAAATGAATCACAAATTAATCATTGCTCTTTGTCGTTTATGCGGTAAAAATCAACATAACGACGATGAGCGTGTCATATCAGTTACTTGTGCAATGGATGAAGAACGCTGTTGAAAAAGGAAATATTAGGAAGGAAATATTAGAACTATTTTAAATATGACGAGGACGATTCGAAATTGAACATTATAATAAAGTCAATATATGTAGAGGATTATTTAAGGAGAATATTAATAAATTTGTAGGTATTAAACAGCAAAAGCTCCAGATGGCCGTCTGTGGTATTAATGAGAAAAAAGGACGGTTGTGCTATAATTAATTATGTATTAAGGGTATAATGAGGTTTTTATGTTCCAAGGCGCCATTTCGAACCCGAGAGTGCTAGTGCGAGCGCTATAAAAGCGCCGTAGGACCATGAAAACCAGTTATGGACGATTAATATGTTAAATATTTAAAATTAATTATAAAGTTAATTGTTTTCAAAAGAAATGATAGTAGGCATTGGTGCGTTACCATGAAAACGAGTACAAAAGCAGGCATGAAAAAATTGATAATTCAATTGACGTGTTGGTTTGCTTAGTTTTAAACGCACTAATGCTAACTAGCGTATGAGATTCACGGGGCGGAATTGGAACTTACTGAAAGTACAAAAATATGTAAAATAAAATAGTTGCATATTTTATAACTTTTTTAAACTTCTAAAACGTGTTGGGTAATCATTAGGGGTACATGAAATTTTAACTTGAGTTTGATATCCACATACCGAAAACAAATAGACTTATTTAAACCTTTCCACCTGATTTCACACCAAACAGTATTGCCAATAATGCAACAGAAATAATGTTACACATATGCTTGAAATAAAAAATTACAAAACCATAAAATATAGTTAGATAAATTAGCGATGCAGCGTCCAACGATTACAGTCAAAACAGAAAACTGATAAAGTTTCTTAATTTTACTAGAAAATATTCAGTTTTAAACTTACACCATTTTAAATTACTTAGTTAGATTAATAAAAATTGAAGTGTAAAATATTTCATTGAAAAAATAGTATTCTTGTTCTGATTTTTGTTCCATCCTCTTTAGTAACTTGTGGTTTTCCCTCTTAAATGTATTAACATCGAACTTCTTTCTGTAGTACTAGTAAATATTTCAGGGATAGTAAATGAATAAGTAAACCGCCAAATAAAATAAATTAACACTTTTATTGTGCGTGGTAAAGTTTATCTTGGGAAATGTACTTTATTGCTTCTCTTATATTTAATAGAATCGATACCCGCTGGTAAACGATGTTCAATTTGTCTGTACAGTAAAATTTTATTACCATATATAGTATCTCGTATAAATATGAACTCTAAGTAATCATATTATAATCATGCGCGTCAAACAATGAAACCCCATGCAAAATTGCAAAATATGTATTGTGACGGCGAGTGAACTATTGTGTCGGCCAGTCGCTAGACATAAGATGTGCGGACTGAAAAAGGAATGAAGTAGACGGCAAGAAAGGGAAAGGAAAGAAAAGGCACTACAAACTTTGGTGTAAGTATTGATCATCGCTTGCCTCCACTTTTCTACATCTTTCTGGTGACATACTGATATCGCGTCCGAAGAATGCTTCATCTTCGAGGGTATCCACGAATCGACCCAATTTCTGTAATCTTTATATGATGATAAGTGTTACTCAGACAGTTCATGCGCGATCGTTTGTGACAGGTGGAAATCATAAGTAGCAACGTCAAGTGATTGAGGGATAAAACTTTCAAATTGAGTGTTTTCAAACAGGTTTTGACCGGCTGCTCAACATGTGGACGAGCATTAGCATGCAGAAGTTTAATTTTGTGGTGTCTGGAGTATTCGTGGGGTTTGAGCAACTCATAATACTTGATAAGTTGGTCCCACTAAACACACAAGAGTTTTCATGAATATTTGGCTTGACTGTAGGTGTTGAAGCATGACTAGGCGGTTCCTATGGTTTATTCCTTTTTGGATTATCATAGTTGATCCATTTTTCATTACCAGTAACTATACGGTGCAGAAAACCATTTCGCCTATGCCTGGCAAAGTACATTTCACATGTCAAACATCGGCGTTAGACGTTTCTAGGCGTAAATTCACATGGAACTCAATTTTCTTGTCTTTGAATGATTCTAAATAACTCCAACCGATGTGAGTTACTCCTAATGTAATTACAAGTTCTTCTTGCATTTGGCTTGAATCTTGTTCCAATAATATTTTCAATTCAGCGTTTTCATACACTATCGGCCTTTCGCTAGGTTCTCTGTCTTCGATGTGAAATTCACCATATATGCGTCTCTGCTGCATATTTCCTCAAATTGAAGAAGTAAACCAAAATTCCCCATAAATGACGCCTATTGGACCCAAAACTCGACATTTCGCACATAAAATAATATATTATACTGAGAAAAAATTACTAATATTTTGAGGGTATGTTGTTGACAGAGGTTCGACCAACCCCACGATAATTACGTTTTACACATGATAATTTATTCCATAACTTACTGGTGGCATCAACTTTTGTCAAACGGTGGAAACTGATTTATACCGGGTGAGTCATTAAAGGAGGACGCCGGCTATATCCCAGAAACCGCTTATGTTACGACTTCAAAAAAAAAAAATTCTTCAGTAAATGTGGCCAAGAGAAGATGCTGGAAATAATTTTAAAGTTTGTAAATAGACCGCTAGGTGGCGTAACTGCTGTATTAAATTAAATTAAAAAATGTCTAATAAGTAACAGAAACTTAAGGTATATTGGAAATATCGTAGCAAACACGTATTATCTTCGGAACCAGTCATCGAATCTTACCCATATATTTCGTTGGAAAGGTCTTTTACTTCGCTATTCGTTGATGTATTAGGAAGCTGCGAAAGTTTGATTAACGACAAACACGCTAGAGGACGCTTTCAAATATTCGAAATTTTAGCGATTTTCATCAAATATTAATAGAATGGTATGTTTTATATTTTTCAGGAAAGAGTCTATTTCAAGTCGATATCTCTGTTGATGTTCATTTTATACCTACTTTAAATTTAGATCCAATAACAATCAAACCGCTAGAGGACGCTTTGACATAATAGTTGCTGAAATTGTTAGGCCAGATTTTCTATAAAATGGTTAGAATGGTATGTTTTTTTTATATTTTATTCAGAAAGAGTATAAAATTTCAAGTCTATATCTCTGTTGGTTTCAATTTTATACCTACTTTAAATTTAGATCCAAAAACAATAAAACGCAAAGTATTTTGACATAATAGTTTATTAGTTAGGCCAGCTTTTATAAACACGGGTTAACCCCGCCCCGAGAGTTAACCCCAGAAATTCGATAATACTGACAGTTATTATCATCGAGCTTCTGGGGTTAGTTTACTACCGTTGGTTAATAATTACACCTTACCCGAAATTTTATGCTTTTTCTGACTTAAATATAAAAAACATACCATTCTATTTAAAATTTTGAAGAAAATCGCTAAAATTTCAGCAATATTTGGAAAGCGTCCTTTAGCGGTTTGTTCGTTAATCTGACTTAACTTACGTGTTTGTCTGACAACTTTCGCAGCTCTCTTTATGGAAAACATGTGAAGTTAGAGAAAAACTTCTTATACAAAAAATGGGTAAAATTGTCCCAAAAATACAACTACGATATTTTCAATATACCTTTTCCTTAAGTTTCTGTTACTTATTGGACATTTTTTAATTTACTACAACAGTTACGCCACCTAGCGGTCTATTTACAAACTTTAAAATTATTTCCAGCATTTTCTCTTGGCAACATTTACTGAAGAATTTTTTTTTTTGAAGTCGTAACATAAGCGATTTCTGGGATATAGCCGGCGTCCTTCCTTAATGACTCACCCGGTACATCTACGTATAATAATAATAATTATATAATGTAATAATTACACAATTTTTCCACACAATAAATGTACATTTGAAATCCTCCAAGCGGGAATTCAACCATAATACTAAAATGGTGGTAGTCTAAATAGTCTAAAACAGGAAACTAAAAGATTTAATAATCAAAACATACGGTAAGGTTAATTAAATTTAGTGACAATATGTAGTGATGCAGTACCTACAAAGGAAAAAAATAACAAGAAATGTTTTTACGACCTGAAAACTAATCCCCCGGAAATAAAGTTCGAGCTCTAAACCGTTTTTTTTTAAGTTCGGATAACAGTAACCCCTACACCCCTATCCGAAACCCAAAAAAAAAACAAAAAATGGCTTACTAATTAGTTGACGAGTCACTCCTCAGTATTGAATTTATATTACAGTTAGCAATATACAAAAAAAAAATTAATGGTGCAAATTCCTACTTACAAATAAACTAATTTTAATTCCAGTTACAAAAAAAAATGTAAACTGTCACCATTCTTGGGTTGATTAAATTATGTATTTATCTATTTATATTTTATATAAATTTATACGATTCTTTAACAATTACACTTAAGTAATCTCTTACAGGTATTACCATTTATTGAAGACGATAAATGTAATTGTTATCGAAACGTATAGATCATACGTGTACAAAATTCAAAGCACTTACGCATAAAACTTTACTTATTTGCCAATGAATATTTTTTTAATTGTCCAAACCACAAATAATTAATAGTTAATTATCTTTCTTCTATTGTAACTAGAAACTGTCGAAAAACTTTTCTACAAACTGAGGTTCTCACTATCCAAAGACCGTCCCTGAGAAAAAAAAATCAACGATATTCATGTATTATCGGTAGCACTGATGTACCCCACTACGTTTGTATAAAATCGCGATTTTCTGCTGCCGACACACACTTATTCTTTTCATAATATTTTCCATCTTCTTATTCCTACTCTCTCTCTCTCTCTCTCATGATTGCGCTTCTCCAGTAGTGAGCAGACCCGCTCCGGGCAAGACTTGATGTAGTACTCTGTATCGCTTACACGATACATACACTACACAATACACAAACATAATCGCGACAACAGTATGTATGCTTGGAACTGCTTTATAACATTGTCGGAAGGACAGGACGCATTTTTAGTTCGCCGACAAGCATACACCAAGTTCTCTAAAAGGACAGGATGCTTACCTGTTTCCTAGTGACCTTGAATGCATCCACATACCCACACGAACTATGCAATGGCTGCTCCTGTGCAATAGTGACTTTAGCTACACACACCTGCGCACGCCTATGAGGTAGAAATTGAGGGCGAAATTGTGTGCAAAAGTCGACCCGGTTTCAGAAACCGCTAGTCAATTTCTATAATTAGTTCCGGTTATACAATTATCTTCTAAAATCGAAAACCACTCCGGTTTTACTTTACGTAATTTTTTGTCCAACATAATTACCTGTAAGTCCAGTTCACAAAACCTCAATATCCTGGAAGTAAGACCGAGAGGATTTACTCACAACGTAATTTTCTTTTTTCTAATTAATCAAGTATTAATTAATTTCCGCATTTCCATCCCATTGGTCCAGTAAAAACACGTTTCTCAAGCCCAATAACGTTTCATCGATATAGAACGTAGTAATTAAAACCACAATCTCCAACCAAACGGTGACAGAAATTCCTATACCTATTCTATAACTGACATCCGTGTTATTTATTTTACATTCTCCTTATTTTGATTAAAATTAGATCTTTAATTACCCTTTCTAATTAGAGCGTACTTATAAGTAATTATTCTAATCATATTAAAACCAACAAAATACGTTAATAATGCTACCAGTAAACACTGTACACTTTTTATTTAGCTGTCTCATTTAATTAACATTGACCTAGAAAACATTTAATATCTCCAGAGAGCAAGAATTAAAGCCACTTTATCACGGTCCCATCTATCCACTACCTGACATCAGAGTTGCATGTAGTAAATTTTAACAATGTATACGTTAACGTATTTTCGCCGGACCTTTTTTTTTTAAATAATTAATGATTGTATTATCTGTATTACTAATAAATTTTCGATCAGTTAATAGAAGTTGAATAACGACCCTCAGCTGTTCCAGTAGAGATCTAGTTGTAGTTATAATGCGCATTTCAAAATGGAGCATCATAATTCTGATATATTCTTTTATTATTAGTTTGTAGGTTCAAATAATGAGTTACTTGGAATTATAAATAAATAGAAAATATAAAATTGTACAATACCATTTCTTTATCAAACGGTGTAAAATAGGTGCACAATCTTTGTCCATCCCGTCACCGACATTTGAGCTAAGCCGTAGGTAGAGAATATGATGGTTATACTCAACTTGCATTAACTGATTAAAGTAATTAATTCACCTAAGTGCCTAACACATAGTTGTGCTTAACTCTAATTACGACAATTTTGTCTAAGGAAACACACCTGCCTCTCACGCATTTAGTTTGTAACGACATGAACTTGTCCAACCACTGACATTTCCAAAGGTAAAATCAAGATTTATACGCTCAATTTAAGCGTTATTTTGAACTTACGCTCTCGACAGTATATTCAGTAGAAAAAAAATCGTTTCCCCACAAGAAACTCTTAATTATAACGTTGTTTTTACAGATTTACTTCAAAAGCTTGACTGCCCAGTAGTAGTTCTGTATGCTCGAAGTTTAAGTTTATTCTTTTGCTTAGGATCATCTTTTAACAAAATAGATATTTTGCATTTCCAACCTATTTTTTTTTAATATTTAGCAAATTATGGTTATAATATTTTCTTTACGTTATTGATAATATCCGCTGCTTATTTACTTAAACACTGTGTACAGACAGGTTTTTATGTTTCTGTAGTTTGTTAGAAATTTTATATTTTTAGGTAAAATATGTGTGTATATGTATGTATATTATTAGCTTCTCCAAACACTTAAAGGTAAGTAAACGTTAAGCCTTACATTATACTGATTATTATTCGTAGCCTTTACGTTTTGTGGTATATAATATCGCTTTACTACTCTATCACTTTACTGTGGCATAAATTAATGTGTATAATACAAGAGCATTATTATTAACCCACTACAGTAAGCGTCTCCTTCCAAAAATATTAACGTTGCTTAAAATAGCTGCAATAACCGATATTTGTGTATATTTGTAAAAGTATACTTTATGAACAAAAAATTGTTATTCGATCAACGTCGCATATATTGTTAAGGGTCATAGTCATCTACAAACTTTAGGACCTCCCGAGCTACTTGGGAATGTTGTTCACGTAATCCATTCTGTATCTACAAAAAGATGGTAATTCTAGCACTTTAAGATTTTGTAGACGGACCGAACAAAATATCTCTACTATGTCAGTCTTACTGCAAGATTGACTTTTTGATTCATCAATATTTATGAGTTATTAAAATGAATTGGGCATTTCAAATCTTATTCACTGATCGTTTTAATGAGCAATAAAAAAGTTGTAGATTAAATTGACAAAAAAGAAAGTTAAGTAAACCACTTACAATATTATCAGATTTATTCTATTTAAGATCTCAATATGGTACGAATCTAATAGTGACATTTACCGGTATAATAAAATTCTTATACGTTTGTCGGCGTTCAACGACGTGTTATAATATTCATTCAATACACGGTGAGAAGTAAATACAATTTTAGTCGAAATTTATTTTAGCTTAAAGCAGTGAAAATAAATTAAAAAACTTTGTCCAGAATATATGCGTGTAATATTTATGGTCAAACTAAAAACAAAATAAAGGGATAATTTTTGTTAAAAATTAAATTCCCACTTGTACAGTTCTATTCAATAAAATCGCGTACATTCATTTTTATGTAGATTGAACAGGCTTTGGTATCCATAGCATTAGTATGACAATTCTAAAGTAAAAATTACTTATTTGTTATTTGTTAGATGTTTTGTTAAATAAATAATTTTATTTTTTTTAAACTTTACAGAATTTGTAATTGCAATGTTATTGAAAGCAGAACCTGAACACCTTCCGCCGCCATCTTGGATTTTGACGTCACAAGGCCGGCCACGTGAAAGACCATATTTTTCACCCTTATTTTTGGTTTCTTTTCGGATGCCTTTTTCAACCCCTTGATGGAATTTTTATCCCTAATTATGGTCTTTTTGACAGCAATTTTTTTGTCGGCCTTATTTTATGGTTTCTTTTCGGAGCCCTTTTTCAGCCCTTGATGGAATTTTCTACCATTTTTGTTGTACTAAGAGCCTTTTTGACAGTCACTCCTTTTTTGTACTTGCTCACGTGAGGGGTGTATTTAGGGTTTCGTCTTTGGGTTGGTCTTGGGGTTGGGGTTGGTCTTGGACTTGGGATCGATCCAGGCGTTGGTCTTGGATTTGGGGCTTTTTTTCGGGGGGCCTTTTTCAACCCTAATTAAGGCCTTTTGGTAATATTACGAGCAGTACAACCCCTGGGGTTAGGCAATTGCACGTGTTCTGATTGAAAAAGATTTTTATTTAACCCTTAACTGGTAACATCCGACTACGAGTCGGGTGTTGATGTTCGGGTTCTCACCGTAATCGACCGAAACCCTCCCATATCTACATCTTGCGTCTATCTTCTAGTTCAGTGGAGCTCTTTAAGTGGTGAGTGCGTCATTTTGTACAAGTTCAAAACACACGAAAACCGCCGTCTATCAGACGGGTTTTACCAATAAGCGCTGAATTATAGCCGACTGACAGTCGGATACTACTGTTAACGTCGAATTTCTATCGGTCTCGTTTTTTTTAGAACGAGTTGGTGACGACATTACGTTTTATTTGCAGGTAGGTTGGCTTATATATGAATAGTTCTTAGAATTACGAGCTTGTACGTTTTATTTTCTTTAGAAATGGCGTCGAGCGTCATCTCATCGCGAACACAAAAGATAAAGTCGATGGTAATTTCATTAGAAGAAAACAATGCCAGTGATGAAGAATACCTATCCGACGACTCATCAGCAGATATCGATCGTATAGAAATGCAAGCAGAAAAGAGTGATGTAGAAGACCTTGATGAAGGTGAAATAGAGTATGAGGATCATATGACAACATTCAGAAGATCCGGCTACATTGAATGTAATAACACCGATCCAGAGCTTTGAAGCGGAGGATGAGAATCACCAAGAATTTCTCCAAATACGGCCTGAAATAAGTGTTATTAAACAGGATGAAGGTGATGGCGAAAATGAGCCTTTATGTTATTATGGTAAGAATAAAAGTTTTGTCTGGAAAAGTTTCGAACCAGCTGCCACCAAAAAAAAACCCCGAGATGCAATATAATGCGGAAAAAACTTCCTGCTTTGTCGGGTGAAGCTAAAAAGTTAGGCCCGGACCCACAGTATATGAGGTTTGGAAGCTACTTTTCAGTGAAGACATGATAAAGCAAATTGTCACAAATACCAATGTAAAACTCGTATCTATGAGATTTAAAGTAAAGGATTCGAAATCACTAAAGTATAAAGATCGGACTGATGATTCTGTATTCCATTTTTAAGTCAGGAAGAGAGAATTTGTCATCTCTATTCTCTAAACGGCCTGTAGGTCGGACAATTTTTAGAGGCGTTATGTCGCTGAAAAGATGCCAAACTCTATTTCGACGATCGAACTACGAGGGAAAATTAACGATGCCGCAGATGCAGTGTCAGGTATTTACAATCATTTTGTACAAAATTGTCAAAATAACTACGCCATAGGTAATTTGGCCTGTGTTGATGCAATGCTATTGCCATTTAGAGGGAGGTGTTCTTTCCGTATGCATATACGCACCAAGCCTGCCAAATATGGTATAAAAATAATGTGTTTGACAGATGCCACAAATTCATATCTTTTTAACGCATATATATGCGGGTAAGGACAGTGATGGCAAAACGATTTCTGAAGAGGAAAAGAAGTTATCTAAACCTTCTCAATCAGTTGTTAGACTATCAAAGCCACTATGTGGTTATAACAGAAATATCACTGCCGATAACAGGTTTTCGTCCCTAGAGCTCATCGAAGAACTGAGAAATAGACACCTTACCTATGTAGTAATGCTCAAGAAAAATAAGAGAGAGAGAGAAATTCCGCTGGAATTCCATGTCAATAAGAAAATAGTGGTCAATTTAAGTATGTATGGCTTTACAAAAAATTGTACTCTGCTGTCATACGTTCCAAAACCCTCGAAAGTTGTATTATTGATCTCGTCAATGCATCACTCACAGACGTAACAAATAATAAACCAGAGATAATAAGTTTTTATAATTCGACAAAATCAATGATACGCTCGACCAGAAAATTGCTAATTATCCTCCTAACAGAAGAACAAGGAAATTGCCTCTGGTTGTATTTTATAACATGATTGCAGTCAGCTGTTTCAATTCAAAAATCATCTATGAATAATGTGAGTCGTCAAAATCTGAAAGTAGTTACAACTTATTATACAACCTCAGCATGAGCCTCATAAAAAATCATATTACCCAAAGACAATCAATTCTTAATTTACCAACAGAATTGAACAACATTATTTCAACATTATTGGATATTGACGATGAACCATCGGATCAGAATGAGGACCGCAATGACAAACTAGAAAAAAGGAAGACCTGCAAATATTGTCCACCGAAGAAAAAAAGAATGACAGCATATAAGTGTTACTTGTGTAGTTCTCCAAACTGTCTTGAATGTAGCTACAAAGTTTGTAAATTGTGCTGTCAAAAATTATAGACTAATAAAGGACAAGCTTAATTTTATGATGAAGTTATACAATTCTCAAAATGATCAATATTTTTTGCTAAAGAAATAAATTAGGTATTTTTTCAATTACATATTTCCTTTAATTCTTATTTTCCTGAAAAGCTACAAACTAAAATTTCAGTTTCATTGGGTGAAACTGCAACTTGGCGTCGGCAGTAGCCCCTAGTCGCAGAAACAGCTCAACGTTAAACAAACGACACACACACACACGTACACACACACTTGCAAAAAAAACTTCAGATTTGGATAATATCATTAAAATGGCGGAATCCGTCAGAAAGACGGATGTTACCAACTGACGCTGAAAATTGATGTTACCATTCAAGGGTTAAGCTGTGTTTATTAATATGTATTAGGGCCCATTTTTATTTTATCAAATGAGATTGCATAATTGTATTTCTTTTAATTCCTATCTACAGATTGTGATCTTTTACCTATACGAAAATTTATTTATACATTGTGGTTGTATTCTAATAATTAAATTTCACTGTCATTTTAAATTAATCTCCACACGCAATGCAAAACATTATTTAAAAGTTAATTACACGACACAGTAATAAGAATATGGTTTTTCCAAACGAATATTAAAGCTGGTTGCTTACCTTTGAAATATCTTTAATCACCACCCTCTCGTTAAAATTGTTGTATATCCTCGGTATCCAAACACTTAATATTTTTAAAAGATATATTGTTTGCACTAGCTGTAATTAAATCTGTGCAATTAAATAAATAAATTAAGGTTATAACTACCGTTTTCTGCTGTACGTATAGGCACACTAATACCACTTTCTACGTTTTGACTTGCTTAATGGATATAAAACTGGTTATGGTGTAATAGATATTTATGTAAGGGCATAATCAGAATATTATGGCTCGAGAATGTTAAAATCGACGCGAAGATTTATATTCCTGAGCATAATCTATATGCCCGTGGTACATAAATGTTTTATTTTATTTTGCACCATGAAACTGGAACAAAATATTAAAAGATTCAGTATTTTCGGCAAGTTTTAAATGCAAATGCAGTGAAATAAAGTCGACAGTAGGCTAATTTGTTGTTACTAATATACTGTGATATTGCTATTATATATCATGTCATGTGTTTGCTGTCAATCATGCTGCTTAGCATCAATGACATTTCCGTGCTATAAAGACCACATTACTTGCATTTGGATATAAAGAACATGTTATGGTGACAATAAAATAAAAGTAATTTTGGAATGTAAATAAAATGTTATATGCTGTACATACACACAAAATTGTTTTATAGAAAACGAATTCATTATAAAATCCTCATTAAAATATAACATAGAGCTAATTAAGTTGGTGTAATTATATAATATTGTACTTATAATTTACATTCAAAATAAAAGAACGACGATAACATGATTTAAAAAATTAGTTTCACCGTATGATAAATTGTTTGTAGAATGAAGTATAATCATATATATATATATATATATATATATATATATATATATATATATATATATATATATATATATATATATATATATATATATATATAATATAAATAATGCGTAAACAGATATGTACAGTTCGTGAAGATGATAATAATCCTATTTCAAAAAATAATACAAGGTTGTAATTAAACACCTTGAAACATGCAAATTAGTATAAAACTTACTTTAAACGGTTTGAGCCTTGAAATTGTAAAATTTACATATCGATAAACTATTTCTACGGAAGATAATTATTATTAAACAGTTATACAACTCCCATTACTATAATTTGGAAAGTGACAATTACTCACTCATTAACGTACTTACAAATATTTTTAAAAAATTTGCAGCTGCAAAACAAATATTAAGGTCCAGTAGTATTAGATGAAATAATAATCATTTTATTCACCCCCTTCATCTTGAGTGATTAAAGCTTATTAACTAGTAAAACCATCTAATAATCTGATACTGGTTCATAATAATGTTCATCAGTTAGTAACTGTACTTTAAATACACGCAAGGGCTAATGTCTAATATTTTATTTTACCATTAGTATTACACAGATATGGGATTATTCCTAAAAATTAGCTAAATTCGCCACGCTACCTTGAAATACTACCTAGGTTTTCAATTATTCTTCGCCCCTGAAGCTGTACCGCATACATCTTTCTTTATCCAACTCCGGATCTTTAGCATGTTTTCTAATACATACAAGACAGAATCTTCAATATAGTGGTGTATACGCCAAAAAAATGGCTTGTGTCTTCTTCTTTTTCTTTAAGCTTAGATTTTGCCTCTATACAGCATACAAGCTCTATTTATAATCAAATTAAGTATACCGACCTCTTCTAATCTTTGAATTTTTCCGATGAGGACCAGCCATACTATCACATAAGACAACTTTACACACAGGTTCTGCCTCGGATGAACTGTCAGAAAGGGCTTTTTAGATTTATAAATATTCCCTAGGGAAGATATTAGAGTGTAGTTACGGAAACATTTTGTGGTATGACCGGCAGATCTTTGCGATATCATATTTCATATAGGTAAAATTTTGCGACGCGAGGCTTTCAGCGAATGCTGTTTCGGCGATCCCACTCCAACCCTCTCCGAGCATAACCGAGATTGTAAGACAGGTGTAGGGCTACGCAACTTGCTCTTGGGGCTTTGTCCATTGTCGAGGCCTGAAATACTTATATTTCTATGGAATATACATTACTGAGCTTGTATCCAATGTATTTAAAAGTGTGGGTGTTTGCGAGAACAGAAAATATAGACCAAAATGTTTAACACTGTAATATACGTGTTTACGTTTGTTGTGAGTATTTGAAACGTCTCCTCCGATTAAGAATCCCGCCGACTGTGAAATACGCGCCGTGATTCATTTGCTTAGTGCTAAAGGTATGAAAGCGGTTGGAATACATCAGATCAGTGAAGTGTATGGAGAAAACATTATGAGTTATGGGATGGTACGGTAATATGTGAGAGCTTTTAAAGATGACTGTACCTATGTGCATGTTGAGGAACGAAGTGCGCGACCTTCAATCGTTACTGACGACTTGGAGTAGAAAGTCGATGAAAAAGTGAGAGAGAACAGTGACTACCATGTGTTTCTGCATTTGAAAGATTTCAAAACAACCGTGTTGCAGTGGTTCTACGAGGATAGTATCAGACATACCTCATCCGATTTTTAATTTACCAAAAAGCTTTAGTACATCATTTTCAGTCACCGATGTAACTAAAAAATAAAGACAGTAGTTGAATGCATTATGGTTATTATCCAGTTAAAGATGTTCATACATAACATCATCGAGGTACAACCGAGGAAGGACACAAGAAGAATAAAAGACCACAGTTCGCTGGGATTATATTTTGATCAACCTTTAGAACATAATTCATATAAGCAGCATTAGCTTCATCCTTGCATATTGCTCTACACATTCAAGCAAATAAAATGTATTTTTTGCCATATGATTACTTGGTTTTAAATTATCATAAAGTTTATTATACCTTAGACTAAGCGCTACATTGTGGTCACTAATCTCTTTTAAAATAAAAATATTATATGAACACTGATGGAACATAGCAGTAATGTGAAGGAAATAGGGGCATCTAGTTTTCCTAACCGCAGGCGGTGGGCTAAGAAGCACGCCATACGCTACATGCGTTTTAAATTATGCTGCGTGCACTAAAAAGAGATTACAAGAGTTAAGTCATGTTTAACGCCGCATGGAAAGCATCCACTTAAAAGCGTAATGTAGTGACTCTCTAAACGTTTTACTTATAATATTTATACGCACATACAAAAATGATTTACGCACAGCATTGAAAGGAAAGCGTTAGCTATAACACACATTTATAAATATGATTATTAGAAAAAGACCGTTACTAAATGTATTTTCAACCATACGTACCAATATGCAAACACTTTCATTTGATAATCTTGACAAGTACAAAATAAATGGGCCATAAGTACGTGCTTAACACTATGAACGTATTTATTAATCCTAATTGTAATTTAATCAATTACTTATAGGAGTAGGTTATTAATACGAAATGTCTTGTGGACGTTTACGGAAAGCAGTTTATAATGCAAAAATGTTTTACCTAGCTGCAAGCGTATTATTGTCATTAAAGTAATTAAAATCTAATTAGAGGGTACTACATCCAATTCCGATAAATGGTGAAGGAATTGATTTATATGATTTAGTCATAGAAAGACTTTTGCGCTTACAATTTAATGGAAAATGTCTGGAAAATTTTAAACGAACGTTGTTAGCACTTTAGCCGAGGAACGGATCATTTTGGACCGTTGTGTAATGTTGAAGCAGTACAAGGAAGAGCAGAGGAAACGGACTACATTAAAGAAGATTGTTGACCTATTTTAAAATAAGAATTTTTTTTGCCTACAGATGATTCGAAATACGTTAGATAGAGGTCTTTCTATTATAAATAAACTGGATGTAGTACCTTCTAATTATATTCTAGTTACCTTATTGACAATAATACTCCTGCAGTATGGTAAAATATTTACGCGTTATATATTACTTTCGATAAATAAATACGTTCATAAGCGTCAGAAAGGCGCAATCATGTAATTCACGTACTTATGGCCTATTTATTTTGTACTTATCAAGATAACTTACCCTTTATTATCAAATCTAAGCGTTTGCATATAGGTATCTACGTATAATTGAAAATACATTAGATAAGGGCCTTTCTCTAATAATCACATTTATAAATGTGCTTTATAAGTAATGATTTCCTTTCAATGCTGTGCGTAATTCATCTTTGTATGTAAGTAAAAACATTATAAGTAAAACATTTAGAGAGTCACTGCATTGCGCTTTTAGGTGGACGTTTTCCGTGCCGCGTTAGACTTGACTTAGCTATTGGTGCACGCAACACAATTCAAAACGTAAGGGGTGCTTCTTACTTCACCGCCCACGGTTAGGAAAACTAGATGCCCTCTTACCTTCTAGCATAAATGCCTTGTGTAAGAACGAGAAAGGTATATAACCGCATGAGCTGTATAATTATAAGCACTAATCCGATACATTTACTCATCTTACCAACTGTACTCTCATAATTGTTCCGCTATATTTACCTTCCAACCTGCATCTACATATGTAGGTGTAGAAGGCTATGCATTAGATTTTTTTTCACTATCACTAAATTCAACTATTGCAACCCTTTTAAAACGTTTGACAAAGTTTCGCCAAGATCGCCCGTGATGTGTGTATGAGGTGGGGAGGGGGTGTTTGCGCGCGTGCCCGTGTGGGCGCAAAACTGTGTTAGTGGTAGTTCAATTTTTTTCAATATTTGAATAATAATTAATTTTATCATGTAAACTTTACATTCTTCGCTTTACACTGTAAAGCGAAGTAAATGTAAAAGTTAAATAAATACGATTGAAAATACTTAAGCTGCATTATCGATATTTTTATAGAAGCGTGCGGATTTATAATTTTTTGTAAGTTTGCATCTAGATGTCTATTAACCTCTATCTGACATGAAGCTTTAAACGTCTGTTTGACATATAGTATTGTTTTTGTTTTTACAATGTTGCCTATTTTCCTAATAAACTCTCTATAAAAGAAGTTGCCTAATTTTCCTAAAAGAATTGTTATTAAAATTATTTAATTTCCTTTGATTTCTATTTTGTAGGTTGGAAGGTCGATTGATGTTCCACTACAGATATTTTTAACATGCTTGAAAAGTTTGCAATGTCTGGATATTTTGTCTTTAAAGTGTGGTATATTAAAATCTTCTATTGCCAGGACATATTTATCAACTAAAAGTAATTCTCAAGCGTCAACAGCATTTAGAAATTTAATTGTACTTAATTTTATAATTACTACAGGATTAGAGCATAAGTATGTCACATGCACGAAGGTACCCATGTACAAATTAGGGAACATGATGTGAATATATCCGGTGGTTCAGTCTCTTTGGAAAGACGTGGATGAGTGGGTGTGTGGTTAGCTTAGAAATACAAGAAAAAACTGAACTGGGTACTACTTGGTTTGCTACTGTACGGCCCCAAAGCAATAAAAGGACAAAGACACAATTATGACGATGGTGACAGTTGAAAAAAAAGAAATAAACGCTCACTTCAAAAAACACAGTTTAATTAAGCACACAAGACAATAACACACATAAGACATAGAGATATTGATCGTTAAAGTCCAATCCCTAATCTATATTGGCATTAGCCCAAATAAACAATCGATCTTCACAAATAAAATGAATCAGTAGTATAATGTCGTACATCTTTGTCTGAAGCAATTTACCACTTATCAGATCATAGAACATAAATCCCCAACAAAAAATTCATTTTCCCAGGAGAATCCTGCGACATTACAGAAACAAAAGTTTTATTCAACTAGTAGAAGTAAACTGAGTATATTAATAATCAACATGCATTAAATCAGACATCGGGTTAGCTAAAACAAAACTAAACAAAAAAAAAACTTGCCATAAGCGTACGCGTCAGGTAGAGCGTAAGCAGTTTAAACTCAAGGCGCACATGTTTTACGGATGAGCTCTCCTTAAAACGTTTGTAAACGAGCACGAACAAATAAGCATTTATTGAATTAGTTAAGTAAAATAGACAATACGCTATATAAATATAAAAGTCAGACAAAGAAGTAACTCATACAAAACTGACATGCATTTGCCCACGAGAAACAATAACGCCTTATTGTTTGTTAGAAATAATGTTATGCTACACATTGAAATATTGAATGTTTAAAACAAAACTTACATTCAGTAACCAATCGTCAGATGTAACGTATACAAAGAAAATCTATATTTACGTTCATCGGCTGAACGCATAATCGCATTAAGCTAAATTAATAGTTAAGTAAATATTATGATACTATCAGCTTTTGATAAAGCGATATAAATAATCTAGGGTATAATAAAGTTCCAGTATGGTTCACCGTATATAAGTATAATAACCTATTGAAACGGTAGTTCTAACATAATAACGGTAACTGCGAATCATAAACTTAAACTTTGATAATTGTCTTGTCAATATTGTGTTTTTAATAATGACAAAACAAGGTTAAACAAATAATGCTCAATAAAAAAAGTTATTGAATTTATAACGCGGCATATTGGTTAAATAAAGAGAATTGTAGTTTGTACACCTATACTAAGCTTTAACTTTTTGAATGGTATATAAAGCACATCACAAGCAAAATCTAGAATCGCCTAGAGCTGTTGAATTACACGAAAAATCCATGCAAAAACAGAAGAACGTATTGAACAGCTGAAGGAATATTAACATGCTCCGTAACGATTGGTAGTGGATAGAAGTGAGTAATAAACATCGATTTTTGATTGTTACAGCTAATTGCTTTAATTTTCAGGGCTTCATCGTTAACTCACCGTTAAATTAGTTGTGTATGGAATACCCGAAACTTTTATGTAGTTTAAATTCTTATGTAATTGGCGGAGATCGAAGAAAAGACGGTGAACCCTTTACTTGCATACAAAGAAAAGAAAACTAATTAAATCAAAATCAATATTATGGGGTCACTAGTATTTATGGAAAGTGTAAGTATATCATCAGTAACGTAAAGTAGTATAACACATTGGAGAACTTGCCTCCCATTGAAGCAAAGGTCACTAGTTTCTAAGGAAACATATCTGTATTAAACGAAAGAGGAAAAACTATTATCAGTAGTAATATCATAAAAGAGTGAGAATAAATTGAAAATAATTTCACAGATTTTCAAAAACCTGTTGCCAGGCGATAGACACGAGAGCTCGTAGGGCTAGAGTGGCTATTGCCGAATGGCAACAGGGTAGATAAAATATGGAGAATCACTTTTCTAATTTATCGGACTCTCGTGTGGTATTCGTTGGATTATTTTTGGTGTTACAATAAGCAACACGTTTTCAATATTATACTTTCATTTTAACAAATTAAAGTTTCTGAACTTTCAAATTGATGACAGAAGTCAAATAAAAAGTACCTTGTCATTCAATAAAAACAAAATACTTAAAATTATTCTCGCGGTAATAATGTAAGTAGATTATTCCCACTATAATATTGTTTTGATTGGTTAAAACGTACACACAAGGTTTAAATGGAAAATTGGGTAAGATTTGAAAAAGCAATGGGACAAAAACCACTCCGTTGACAAACCTTTATTTATTTTATCTATTTTCTTGAGTAGTTAATATATGGTTTAAATAGGTATTTTCTCACATATTTAATAAACGCCAACATTGTAAAATTATTTGTTTCACGTAGTTTAAATGTCGTACAAACAAGCTTATTCTAACACTTGTGTTCTTTTAAAGGTACGTAAAAATTTTTTTGAATACCAACTGGGTCGAAGATCACTCAGTTGACAGAACATCTGTGCTGTGATTTTCTTGCGTATTTGATAAACGTGGAAACTGAAGTGAAGTAACCTATTGTTTGTTGTAGTGTGAAAGTTGTAAAACCCAATTTTACTATTGTGCTAATATTCAAGGCAAAATGGTTTATTCTACAGAAGAAAGAGTTGAAACCATTTTCATTTATGTACAAAAATGAATGTGCGAAAGAGAGCGAAATCATTGCACTGTAGGCATCCAGATAAAATGTTTTGCACGTTCATGTGCTAGAACTTGTGAAAAAGTTTAAAGAATCCGGGTCAGTAGGAAATGCCAGACGAAATACATCTAGAGTATTAAATGAAGCAGCTCAGATTGAAGTATTGGGTCATTTTGAGGCAGATCCAACTACTTCCATTAGAAAAGTTTCACAAAAATTGGAATATCGATTGGCTCAATACATAGGTTACAAAATTACATAAGTTTCATTCCTATAAATTTCAAATACTTCAAGAACTCTACGAAGATGACCCGGATCGAAGAATTCAATTTTGCGAAATAATGTCATAACAGATTACTAAAAATATTTGTCCCTCCGATGAGTGTACTTTTTCCTAACCGGTCAAATGAACAAGCAAAATTGTCGTTACTAGTCAGATGAAAATCCCCATCTATTCCGGGAAGGTCATACGCAATACCGCCAGAAAAGAAATATTTGGGCAAGGATTTTAGGCAATACCATAATAGTCCCTTATTTATAAATGGTTCTCTTACCGGGAGGTGTATTTAGATATGCTTCGGAACGCAGTTGACGTACTGATCACTGAATCTTTAGAAAATGAAATAGATCAGCACGGAAATCCTTTACTCAAAGAAGACCTAATAGACTTTCAACACTACGCAAGACCTGTACGTGATCACATTCCGTGGTATGTGGATAGGAAGAAGAGGGCAGTAGAATGGCCACCAAGCTCTTGTGATACTAGTCCAAATGCTTTTTCCTTTAGGGTTATCAAAAATAAGTAGTTTACAAAACAGCACCACTGAACATTCAACATTAAAAAATCTTATAAAAACTGCGCGGGGAATTTCAACTTCTTTTCTATTGTTTAGAAAGGAATGGTTCACATTTTGAACAATTCACAAAATGACATACGTTTGATCTACCCCAACTAACTTGTATTGCTTTTCTTTGAATGCTTTTTTGATTTTTTTTATTTAAACCATACATTAACTATTAAATAAAATAAAAGTTTTTGTCAACCGAGTGATTTCTCGCCCATGACTTGTTCAAATGTGACCCAATTTTGATAAGGAACACACTGTTGTGTTGATAATGAAAGGGTTTTTCAAATGATGTATAACAAATGGGGTAGTTGCATTTGAGATTTTAAAATTGGGTTTGCTAGGGGTTACAGGGTGGAACACATCAACATCCCTTGACTGTCAAAAATGTCCCCCCTAAAACAAAAATGGACACGTCCCAGCGATTATTGAATGTTTTGTTGTATTTGAATTACAGGGTGGTAAGTTTTCAAATGAACACAGTATGATATATATATATATATATATATATATATATATATATATATATATATATATATATATATATACAGTGTGGGTGAGTTTGCATTACACACCCGTAAGTTGTAGTAAACAATTTTGTCAAATTTGAAAAATTAAAACATAAACATAAGCCTGCTATTAGTATAACAGTTTGGGAAATATAAAGCCAACTATAAAATTTTTTAAAAGAATAACTAGGTCATAAAATTAAATATTATTAAACTGTCTCAAAGATGACAAACCAGAATACTCTCTACGACGAAAGCTAACAATGAAATTTGCCAGCCAAAAACACATTTAACAAAATTTAATCGAGTTATGATGTAAGTGTAAAGTTGTGAAAAACTTCAATTTTAAAATGATAGAATCATTCACAAATCCAAACATTACATCAAATAAAATAACGCAGTTAAATCTAACAAAGAGATATCTTTATCAATAAATTGGAAGTGTTATTAATAATGAAAAGCACAATGCAGAACGTTTTTGTAATTTTTAATTTTAATTTAATTTCAACTACTTATGTTAAATTATAGTGCTGTGGTAATTTAACATATAATTGGTAAAGCATTTGCTTCAAGGTCTAGGAAAAACACAGCAAAAAACCTAGACATACCAAAAGTTGAATACAAATTAAAATCAAGGCGTATCATTATGCTCTTTTTAATTATAAGATGCCAAAACCTATTTAAACGGAGATTTTCTTCTTGTCTATTAAAATTATTCGGGTGTTTATATATTTCAATAGCTTCACGTTGCAAACGAACATAATAGTGGGTTTGTCTTGACAATATTTCCATATTGTCAAATTGAATGTCATGATTTAGATTATTCAGGGCATGGTCAGCCACAGCAGACCTCTCTGGTTGACCCAATCTACAAAATCTCATATGTTCTTTGCGTCTTGTATCAAAGCTACGTTTTGTGGTCCCGATGTATACTTTTCCACATGAACAAGATAACTTATACACTCCGGAAGATGATAAAGGGTTTGACACATCTTTAGGTGATCTTAAATGTTCTTTAATTTTTCTTGTAGGTTTAAAATAGTCCTAATGCCATATTTGATTAGGATTTTTCAATTCTATTTGTAACATTAGCTATAAAAGAAAGAAAAGCAGAACCAACATTAAGAACTGGTTTTCTTTAAGGTTACGCTTAGAAACAAATTCGTTTTGCTCGATCTACTAAAGATTTAATTACACTAATTTTTGACGTGGATGGTGGTTGGATAATTTATGAAGGTATCTATCAGTGTGTCGGCTTTCTGTAAACCTTAAAAGATAGTGAATTATTATTTTAGATATTAATATGTCAAGAAATGGTAAACTTCCATTAGTTTCTTTTCCATGGTAAACTGAATACTAGGATGTATACCATTTATAAAACAAAACTGAGTGTTCTTCTCATGTCCAAATAACAAATGTGTCATCTACATATCTATACCAAACTGAAGGTTTTTAGGTGTTAATGTTTCAAATTTTTCCATATAAAAATTAGCTATAACAGGACTAAATACACCTAAAAACCTTCAGTTTGGTATAGTATGTTGAATCATTTTTATTGCATGAAAGAAATTGAAAGTTTGTTTTATAAATGGTATACATCTAGTATTCAGTTTACCATGGAAAAGAAACTAATGAAGTTTACCATTTTGACATATTAATATCTAAAATAATAATTCTTCTAGTTTAAAAAGAACATGATAGATACTTTATAATTATCAACCACCATCCACGTCAAAAATTAGTGTAATTAAATCTTTAGTAGATCGAAACGAATTTGACCCTAATTTTTGAATGATGAATATAAATATTTTAATTTGTCTTCAATTTTGGTATGTCTAGGTTTTTGCTGTGTTTTCCTAGACCTTGAAGCAAATGCTTACCAATTATATGTTAAATTACCACAGCACTATAATTTAACATAAGTAGTTGAAATTAAATTAAAATTAAAATTACAAAGAACGTTCTGCATTGTGCTTTTCATTGTTAATAACACTTCCAATTATTGATAAAGATATCTCTTTGTTAGATTTAACTGGGTTATTTTATTTGATGTAATGTTTGGATTTGTGAATGCTTCTATCATTTTAAAATTGAAGTTTTTCAGAACTTTACACTTACATCATAACTCGATTAAATTTTGTTAAATGTGTTTTTGGCTGGCAAATTTCATTGTTAGCTTTCGTCGTAGAGAGTGTTCTGGTTTGTCATCTTTGAGGCAGTTTAATAATATTTAATTTTATGACCTAGTTATTCTTTACTAAAAATGTTATAGTTGGCTTTATATTTCCCAAACTGTTATACTAATAGCAGGCTTATGTTTATGTTTTAATTTTTCAAATTTGACAAAATTGTTTACTACATCTTTAACAATTTTTAACAAACATTACTACTGACGAAGATAACTGTAAGTGTTATCGAAACGTTTAGATTGTATAATTTAAAGTACACCATTAAAAAATCCCAAAAAAGATAAGTATTTTATTATGAGTGTTAATGGTGAAAGTTTACATTTTCATACTTATTACCAAATTCTCCATTTACAAAATTTGTCACTGGTTGTGCATTATGTGGTATTATTATTATTATGCATTATTATCCTTAAATTATGTAGATTTTGCAAAAAATTGTCGCTAGTACACATTTGCGGTAGTTATGGAAATAACTTAAATGTCACTTTGTTGTCAAAATTGCCAGAAATTAGTTTAATAAATTAGTAAGTAAATTTGTTCCGTTAGTCGTACGTGTTTTTGTGAGTTGCAAAAAAAATGGTATTTACAAACGTAGAAAAACAGATATGTTGCGCTGTTTCTACTTATCAAATGAAAACTGCCGCCAAGCATCATATTTCTATAATAATCAATATCCTGATAGAAGACAACCTCATTACAGAACTTTTTAAATTTGCACGTCTCATTAACAACATTTGGAAGTTTTGAAAAACCACGTAATTTAAGGATTAGAAATGTAGATAGGAATGAGGACGAGGAACTAGACATTTTAGCTTATTTTAGAGCTTTTCCGACGTCATCTACCCGGAATGCAACTCATGAGCTACAAATTTCAAGAAATAAAATACAGAAAACTTTAAAAGCATATGGTATGAAGCCCTTTAAAGTACAACTTGTACAAAATCTACAGCCACGTGATTCTCAAAATCGAATAAATTTTTGCAATTGGGTATTAAATGAGGGAAGACAGTATTTGCATTTTATTTTGTGGACCGATGAGTCAAATTTTCATCGGAATGGTGTTTTTAATAAACATAATAATCATTTTGGGATGATGTAAACCCTCATAAAGTTCATGAAGCAAGGAATCAAATTAATTTTGCTACGAATATATGGATAGGTGATCATTTATTAGGACCATGTTTTTATAACGAAACACTTAATCAACATCGCTACTTAAACTTTCTTCATAAAGTGTCAGTACCAATTCTCAAACTTTGGAAGAGCTGAAAAATAAAATAAGAATGGCAGCCCAGCAAATAACACCGAAATGTTACGCAAATGTCAACAGAATTTATTCAGAAGAGCACAGCTATGCCTTAATAACAATGGTGGACATTTTGAACAATTAATGCATTCATATTTTTCTTCGACTTTGTTATTCACTTTAGTTTTTAAATAAATTAGTGTTTTCACAACAAACCGACATTTGAATGTTTGTATGACTACCGCAAGCATGGCCAACTACCGGAAATTTCTTTTGGTGTTCCTAACTAACTTATTTATCGATTTTAAGAAAAAATAAAAATGGTGTCATATGTAGAATTTAATAGAATTTCAGATAATAAAAATAACAGGGTGTTCCATTTAAAAAATTACTTTAGTTTTGCTGCTCTTTTGTTTTTTCATGGGAGCATTTTAAGTAAGAGCATTGAAAAGAGCGGAAAAAATATTTAGAAATACTTTTTAAAGATTTAAATATCTTGATATTTAGAAACTTACAGGCTGTGTAATGCAAACTCACCCACACTGTATATATATATATATATATATATATATATATATATATATATATATATATATATATATAGTATATGTATATAATAAGTATACACTATATTATTTATATCTTCTTTGACTGTCTACATTTCTATTTCTTACTTTCCTACGTGTAGGGTCAGTAGACAAATAACTGTTCGATAGTAGGACGATTTGGCAGATAACCGGTCTGCCCGCTATGGCATTACTCAAGAGATTTTCCTCGCATAGACCTGGCTCCAAGAGGCGGTTAAGGTCGAAACAGACAGGCCCCGTTGCTGACGACTGTGAAAGGAATGAATGGTGCGTCGGTATGTGGAATGTTAGAGATGTGCATGGTAAAGAATTTGAAATTGCGAATATAATGTGCGAAAGGCAGCTTGATATTCTATGTGTATCCGAGACAAAGTGCAAAGGAAATGATGTTGTGGAGATGGAGAATGGTAGCCTAGCACTATGGTCAGGAGTTGAGATTGAAGTGAATAACTCAAAAGAAGTTGGGGTCATCGTAAATAAAAGAACGAAAACATGTGTTAAACAGTACGAATTGGTATGTTTCCAGGTAATGAAAGTGGAGTTTCGAAGAATTTTTCTCATTGCATCCTAGGCAGTAGTGAATGGAGAAAGAGACCAAGAGTGTAAAAACTTCTGGAATGATTTAGAGAACGTGTTGAACGTATGTAATCCAAACGTAGAACTCTTCTGGAAATGGGTCAAAAATACAAAACGTAGCCCAAAACAGAACGCTGCACAATACGAGCAACGAAATCGTATGGGACGATTGTGAAGTGAAGAAATGCTGGCAAGAATACTTCGGAAAGCTGTGCAGTAGTAGGAAAGTAAGACTGAAGGGTTAATTAAGGAGAATGTAGAAGGAACAGAGAATGAAACTGAGATGGATATTGGGGTAAAGGAGGCAGAGAAAACGGTAAAGGACCAAGCGTGGATGAAATCACTGATGAAATACTAAAGCATGGAAGTGCAAAGCTTGTATGAAGATTGTGTGAATTATTCAATATATACCTTACGTGTGGAAATGTGCCGAGGGATTAGAAGAGCGCGATCATTGTACCACTCTATAAGGGTAAGGGGAACAAGAGTGATTGCAAGAACTACATAGAAATAAGTTTGCTCATTATACCTGGTAAAGTATTTGGAAGAATTCTGATTAATAGAGTACGAGAAACTACACAAACTAAGATTTGGGATGTGCAGGGTGGCTACACGACGGAGAGAATATGTTGATCAGATGGTTGCTCTCAACAGGTGATCGAAAAGTGTTTAAGTGTAAAAGGAGTTGTGCTGTGCGTTTGTGAATCTGGAGAAAGCATACGACAGAGTGAATAGGAAAAGCTAATATTAAATGAATATGGCGTAAATAAATGTCTAATAAATGGAATAAGGGCAGTATAGTGAGAGGAGGTGAGTGGCTACATTAAAATTGAGCAAGGAGTGCGACAAGGCAATGTGGTGTCACCATGGTTGTTCAATGTATCCAAGGATAAATGTGTTACTCAAGCATGTACCGATACAAATGGTGTAATGGTTGGTGACGTAAAGGTACGTAGACACAGTCTTATTAAGTGACAGTGCGTATGAGCTACAAAGTGCTCTGAAGAAGTTCGATACAGTCTGTGAGAACATTGACCTAACGGTAAAAGTGAAAAAAACTAGGGTTGTGGTGTCCAATCGGGAAGGTGGAAAGGAGAGTAGAATATTTACTCTGGAAGATGAAATTGTGGAGCAAGTGGACGAGCTGGTATATCTGGGCAGAATGTATACTGCGGATGGTGTAATGGATGGCGCGATTGGACGAAGTGTCAGTGCTGGAATGAAATTGATTGGAAGTGTGTGGAAGATATCGAGAAACAAAAGCAAGGGTAATCTATAATGGTGTGTTTGTCTCGTCAGTACTGCATGGAAGTGAAAGACGAGTATGTCAAAAAATGCACGAAAGAAAAGTAAATGCCGTGGGTATGAGATTCCTGAGAAGCGGATGTGGTAAAAGGAGATGGGATAAGATAAAGAATGAGTATGTAATGACGGAGTGTGGCGTGGAAAATACGATGTTGGGTAGATGTAAAGGGTAGTACATTACGTTGGTTTAGAGAGAATGAACAACGCAAGATTAACGAAGCAAAACGCGCAAAACTTGGCGGACTGTGGTAGAATGTATCATAAAAGAATGATAAGGAGTGTTAAAAATATAAGGACATGTCAGAGACTATATATGAAAGATTGTGAATGAAAAATAAATAAGAGTCAGGAATTGGTTTGCCTACCCCACAAGGGAATAGCGTGAAGGTTAAGTTAGTTAAGTATATTAAAGTCTTACGTATAATAAAGCCCCTTGTTATCATTATTATTATTATTATTATTATTATTATTATTATTATTATTAAAATGTAGACAGAAAATTATTAAATTCGCTAGGAAAAATGTATAATAAAAAGTTTTGGTTGAAAAATTCTCTAGTACGTTTTCTTGTCAAATCGAAAACTTACTAAAACGTAAACATAAATTAAAACCAGAAGCTGCAAAACCTGAAGAACACTGCTCGTTTTATGTCCCATTTTCCAATGCAAGTACAATTAAAGACATAATTGAAAAGATAAATATTAAGAAATCGCAGGATTGATAAGATACGGAGTATTGATTTAAAAAGTAATGTAGATATATTCAAAATGTTATATCCAACCTAATAAATGTTTCCTTGAAAAATGGTATATTTCGAACGCACTTAAAATTTCAATTATAAGGCCAATATTTAAAAGGGCGATCAAATGAATCTAAATAATTACAGGCCGATAAGTATACTGCCAACTATTGAAAAAATTATCGAACTGTACGTTGCTAAATATTTGAACACCTACTTGCAAGATAACGTTATAATTAATCAAAATCAATATGGATTTCAGAAAGGCAAAAATACTGAGCAACTACTGATGTTAGTGACTGACTATATTAATAACCAGCTGGATAAATGTAAATATACCGTAGCAGTATTTATCGACGTATCCAAAGCATTTGATACAGTAAGCCACAGTATACTTCTTAGTTGCCTCGAACAAATTGGGATTAAAGGAAGGTATATCAAATGGTTTGCTAGTTATTTAAACAACAGGACATTTACTGTAAAATAGAAGAAAACATGAGTGAGAGAAAGAAAATAAGTACGGCGTTCCACAAGGAAGTCATCTCGGCCCAATATTATTTTTGGTATACATAAATAGTATTTTTAAAAGCTAAGACTGCTCGTTTGTTTATGTATGCTGACGATGCAGTTCTTATATATGCACATGATGATATTGAGACATGCCGATCTGTACTGCAAGAAGACCTTAACAATATCTGCGGGTGGATGCACGACAAAATCTCTTCATAAATGCCGAAAACTGCAACCATGTTATTCACTACGTCACACATGGAAAACCTTCTTCTATAAATATTGTTTTACACTCATGTGACTGTAAAACTAAGCAATCAAACTGTACCTGTAATTCAATAAAGAAAGTGACTGAAACTATGTATTTAGGAATTATACTGGATACTCAACTTAAATATGATAAGCACATTGATTACTTGTATATGAAAATTAAAAAAGTTACCGGTTGTTTGTATTTATTAAAAAAATATACAAGCATTAAAACTATGATTATAGTGTACAAGGCATTAGTGGGGTTGTGCAGGTCCTGTGCATATGAATAAGCTGGAATGTTTACAAGTTAAACTACTAGAATTAATCTACGGAAAGCACCGTCTAGAAAAGAAAGAGATATTAAAGAAAACCGATACACTAACACCTGAGGATACTACAAATAAATAAATATACTTACGTACTACGCAGACAATGAAATTAAAATACCATTGGCCCATACATATCAAACGCGTAAAGATCTATACTACATACCTCGTTATTATAACAAATATGGTGAAAGGACATTAAGATGCGCGATACCTAAATTATTTAATCCTATTCCTGCGGATATTAAATATCCAAATAGAGCTAAAACTTTTAAACAAGAAATAAAAGGTTGGTTACAAAATGTGGAACTATAGTGATGCCCAATAAATTTTTTTTTCTCTTAGTTTAACTGGCGTTTATTTTAGTAATTAGCTAAACTATTGTGTTATATAATAGCTTATTTATTTTTATTTATTTTATTTTTCTCTAAAGGCATTTAGCATTACATTTGTACATTTGAAATAGTGAATTTATACCATTTCGGTCTCTTCTGAAATATTAAGACATTGACCATGATATTTACTTCTAACTTTAGTAATTAATGTAGTACTCAGATTCACAGAGTTCTTTTGTTTTATTTTGTTTTATTTTCTTTTAAAATTGTCTCCTATTTCTTTTATGCACAAAAAATTCATTATATTTTATTTTAAGAATTACTTTATTTTTCTTAAGTTTTAACTCATTGCTAGAATTAGTTTTAATTTTGCAAAACGGTGTTGGACTGTTTAATTAATTTTGTTTGTGCTTAAGTATAATTTAATGTAATACCTTTACATGTATTAACGGAACCAGCCGCTAAGTCTGTTGACTTGCTGGACCTGTATATGTACAATTTTGGAGCAAATAAAAACTTCATTCATTCATTCATTCATTATTATTATTATTATTATTATTATTATTATTATTATAAAGTGAAAATATATTTCACACATAGTCAAAAATTACGGATCGTAACAAGGATCGTTGCGAGCATATAAACTGCGTAATTTAACAAACACAATTTTTTTTCAACTTCGATGGAGATAAATCAAAATTTTACCACAATTTTCCATCTGTATGCATAAATGGTTTACACCCTAAGTTTTATAATCCTAATTGCAATAGAATTCTTTTTTTTATCTCAAAATTTATGGAGTGTTAGTAAGCACTGTATCATTGTACTAAGATAAAACTTGATAAACTCTTAATTGGTTTATGGTGCAGGAATTAATTAAATGTAAAATTTCAGAAGTACCAAATTATACTTAGCTCTTCAATATGCAAAGTAGTAAATAATTTAATCCTAAAATAAAGTATAATTTGCATAAAAACTTTATACTCAGTGATAATAATCAAACGAATCGTTAATTTAAGAAAAAAATTAGTTACTTTTCTTGCACAAATTAAAAACGGCGTTAACTAAATAACAGAGTTAAAATACAATTAGATTACAAAAAAAAATTTAAGGTCTCAATTACTTTCAAATGCAGAACACGTAATGTTCGAGTCAGTTTTAAGCTTAACCTGCAAAAACGGTCTTTTACAATGGTTAGGGTAGATGGGTAAGATTACCCTTAAGGGATTTGCAAAACTTTTTCCTTATTGAGTTAGCACAAATCTAGGAAAAAGTAGCAGTACTCCAAACCTAATTTATAATAGTCATTAAGTAATTGCTGATTTACTTCTTAATATCGAAGTGAAACTTTTATTACAAACCTTTCATGTGAAAAACAAGCTTAACGTAATAAAATGCGATTATTACGTATACATTTGAGGACAATAATTATAGGTACTGATTTATAAAAAATACTTAAAAAGTTGAATCCTAAAATTGTAAGAATAAGACATGCATATTGATAAAATTTAACTAAAAATGTAAGCAGTCTATATCTCATCGTTTATAATGAATTTCCCATAGAAGCCTGGTTTGCCTTCGGCAAATTTAAAAATTGTATTACTAAAGTCTAAGAAGCTTTAGTATTCTATTTCTGAAAGCTTTTCGTTCGTTTAAAATTGCAAAGACAACTGTATACACGCGCAATGCAAATGTACACTAAAATGTTTTATACATGGATTGATGGTGAGGTTATCTACCATAACATAATTAGAATTCATAAAAATTTGTAAGCTACTTTTATAAAACTTGGCACAAAATGAAGTGATTGCATTATGTAAACGAAACACGCAAACTTTCTTGTATTCAATTATTCACTGGAAATTAAGCTCCTTTAAAAATTGTTTTAGAACTTAATTTGTGCGAACTAACGTTTCTGTGTTTTTCATTTCTAAATACAGTGTTCGTTACTCCTTTGTAATTAGGATCAAAGAGTTAATAAGAAAATGCAAACTTTTACGATGTTCATTCATTATTAAAACACATTTTACCAAAATGATAGGTATTTAATCATAAAGAGTTAACAAGTGTTCTTTATTTAGAAAATTCGTTTAATGTTCATTATTAGTTTGCATAAATGTAGTTCGATTAACTGTGCTGTGAACATATGCCTACCACATAACGGAGAAAGGAGGGAGAGACAGCAGACTTAAAAAAGCAGAAGTGATCTTAGTAGAAAGAAACTGAGTTTCGAAAAATGTAAATTACATAACCGTGTACTTCATCAACCAGTACAATTTTTAGAAGACAATTCAGACAACAGAGCTTGGTCTGATGTGTTTGGTAGGCATCCAAAACTTGATAAACATATAGATGATAGTAATTATAGCAATATATGGAGATAGTCCATGCACTACACCTTCATAAATAGGTATATTTTGTGATGAAACAAACGGTGTTGTATTCTGAAAATACCACCTAATGAATGTATTTGACAAATCGCATCCCTGGAGACAAAAAGGGTACCAATGCATCTACTTCACACAATAATTTTGTTATGAGATGCAAATAGAGACCCTAAAGCTGAATAGTTTTAAACAAAATAGCAGGATATTTGCTACTCTTTAATTCTCCAACTAAACTACCTGAAAAAAGTTTTAATAACACAAATTACATAATTTTAGGTATTTTAAGCTATCAGGTTCACTTTAAAGAGCAATATTCATCCTTATAAGCCGTAATGTTTGATTTTTCAAAGTCAACTTTTTAAATTAAAAAAATCGCTAATTTAATAAGGATAAATAATGTGTTGCTAAGTTTTAATTACAAATATTAGTTCGTTTACATTATATTTACCGGTTAAAACTATTAGATCAGCTCATACGCTTCAATATACAGTGCACGAATACAACCAGCGCGAGGCTAAATAGTATTTTTTAAATTTTCCTCTCACAAATTGTTCATTTTACAAATATTTGATTAATTTTGACCTAAAATTATGTAATTTATGTTTTATGATTTGGTGTAAAATTGGTATATGGGGTCTTTGTTGCATTCTAAATACATTTTATTAATACAATTTTTCGATATCTTGTCAATCTGGCCCATTTTTCGACATCACAGTTAACATTTTTCAAAATTCCCGCCAAATTTATGGTCACGTGACAAATGTCACAATGGATCTTTGGTTGTCAGACATGCAGTAACCAACCGCCAATAGAGCTTTTTAGAAATTTCAATAATAAAAATTTTTGCCACATGTGTCCAATTTTATGGCGGTGTGTATATTGATATATATATATATATATATATATATATATATATATATATATATATATATATATATATATATATATATATATATATATATATAAAGGGTCCGCCAATAGTGCGTGGACGAAGCTTTATGAGTTTATACAATATCGTTTTCAAAATTATTTATTGCAGGATGGTGTGGATCTTTCGGGTTACAATTAGAAAATATTTTCGCAAAAATTACTACTCGTATACAGGGTATTACAACACGAAGTTATATTTTTTTAAATGGAACATACCGTATATTATTATAAATTTGGATTCCCTGGTTAATTTTAAGGGCACTTTATTCACTATATGAGGTATCTTAAACGCGCAATTTAGGCGCTGCATTAAATTTTTGAAAATTTAGAGGTTGAAAAGAAAAATTGTAACAACCGTATTGAGAAATGTGTAACACTAAAATTTTAATGGTTGGTTAGACATAGACTCTCTACATAAAATCGTAAAAATAGTAATATTATCTATTTTAATTTTCGAGATATCGTAATGCAAAGTTTAAGATTTTCAATCATAGATAACTTGATTTTTTAAATGGAAAGGTATACATTGTTTTATATTGTTAGATAGGAAATTTAATTACGTTTTTTTATGTAACATTGTTGGTATTTATGTTTTGCCGTTTTTGATAATCCAGCTTTTTATTGAATTTGCAAAGTTTAAGAGTTTTAATCATAGATAACTTGATTTATTTAAATGGAAAGGTATACATTGTGTTACATTGATAGATAGGAAATTTAATTACAATTTTTTTGATATAACATTGTTGGTATTTATTTTTGCCGTTTTTGATAATTCAGCTTTTTACTGAATTTGTCGATTTTCGTAGGTTTACATATGTATGTATAATTGTTTAAATCACATCAAGCTATGAAAACAAAAGAATATTAGAAACAAAATTCCAGTACTTTCAAATCTTTCTAAAAGATTGCGAAACGATTCTTCTCTTGGTTGTCTTCGATCAGGATAACGCTGCCCGTAGATTCGACGGGCCAATAAACCATTTTTGTTTGATTCTCCAAGCACAAATATCATGTCAACTAATTCATTTTGCAAAATATTACCCATTATAATTCTTAAATAAACGTATTACGTATATGATGTTCGTAAAGTTAAGCGTCCAACATTCACACTGCAATAAAGTAATTAACTGTTACGTTTGAACAAACACGCGAAATGACAAAATAGATGCTATTGCTGAATTTTGTTTCTAATATTCTTTTGTTTTCATAGCTTGATGTGATTTAAACAATTATACATACATATGTAAACCTACGAAAATCGACAAATTCAGTAAAAAGCTGGATTATCAAAAACGGCAAAACATAAATACCAACAATGTTATATCAAAAAATGTAATTAAATTTCCTATCTAACAATGTAAAACAATGTATACCTTTCCGTTTAAAAAATCAAGTTATCTATGATTGAAAATCTTAAACTTTGCATTACGATATCTCGAAAATTAAAATAGATAATATTACTATTTTTCCGATTTTATGTAACAGAGTCTATGTCTAACCAACCATTACAATTTTAGTGTTACATATTTCTCAATACGGTTGTTACAATTTTCTTTTCAACCTCTAAATTTTCAAAAATTGAATGCAGCGCCTAAATTGCACGTTTAAGATACCTCCTATAGTGAATAAAGTGCCCTTAAAATTAACCAGGGAATCCAAATTTATAATAATATACGGTATGTTCCATTTAAAAATATAACTTCGTGTTGTAATACCCTGTATACGAGTAGTAATTTTTGCGAAAATATTTTCTAATTGTAACTCGAAAGATCCCACACCATCCTGCAATAAATAATTTTGAAAACGATATTGTATAAACTCATAAAGCTTCGTCCACGCACTATTGGCGGACTCTGTATATATATATATATATATATATATATATATATATATATATATATATATTGATATTAAGGTTTTCGCGGCTGCTGTGTGTCCTGCTGGGTGTTGATCCGCGTAGCCCTTCTGGTATCCAAAAGACCGTTTGTTGCAAAACGACGTTTTGGCAAAGTCTCGTTTGCCATCCTGAGGTTGGTAACTTTCTGCTCCTGCTTCGAGTTACTCGTGTGTCCCAAATAGAGTAGGATAGTATGGGTATTTTTCTTATTATTACAGATAGAGATTTGGTTAAATGGGCAACATTGTGCCATTTTTCGGCCGAGTTCGATTCCGTTGAGAAACATTTCAATTTCTGAACAGTTTCGAAATTATAAAAAAAAAGCAAAAATCGCCGATATCTAAAAACTCAAATATCTCCGTAATTATAAAAGATTTGCAAAAAGTTTTGGATCAAAGTCACTTACTTCGATGAGGCACACTTAAAAATGATTTCAAAATTAAATTCAAGATGGAGGTTTTCAAGATATTAATAGCAACTTTCTTGTTTTAAATGGGCGCCATATTGGATTTTTACACAATTAAATGGGATTTTTTTCCCCTGTCAACGATTTACAACAACCTATGGGTGGGTGGGTGGGTGTTTGGCTGAGTGTGTAGGTGGGTGCGTGCATGCGTGCGTGACTGCGTCCGTGCGTGCGCGCGTGCGAGCGTGCGGGCGTGCGTGCCTGCTTCGTGCGTTTGCGTGTGCGTGTGCGTGTGGGTGTGCGTGGCGTGTGCGTGTGCGTGTACTTGTGCGTGTGCTTGTACTTGTGCGGGTGCGTATGCGTGTGCCGGTGCCGGTGCCTGAGCGGGTGTGGACGCCGGTGCGCTGTAGTAGAGCTTTAGCGTGAACGTTTGTGTGTGTGTGTACGTGTGATGTAGATTAGTGTAGTGTGAGTGAGTTTGATTGTAGTGAGTATGAGTGATGTAGTTATATTGAGTGTGAGTAGTAGTGAGTGTGATGTTGTGTGTGCGTGTGCGTGTGCGTGTGCGTGTGCGTGTGGGTGTTGTTGTATGTTATGTGGTGTAGTATGAGTGTGAGTAGTGTGAGTGTGCGTGCTGTGCGTGTGCGTGTGTGTGTGTGCATGTGCGTGTGCGTGTGCGTGTGCGTGTGCGTGTGCGTGGGCGTGTGCGTGTGTCGTGTGCGTCTGCGTCTGCGTGTGCGTGTGCGTGTGCGTGTGCGTGTGCGTGTGCGTGTGCGTGTGTGTGCGTGTGCGTATGCGTGTGCGTGTGCGTGTGCGTGTGCGTGTGCGTGTGCATGTGCGTTTGCGTTTGCGTTTGGGTTTGCGTGTGCGTGTGCGTGTGCCCGTGCGTGTGCAGGCGTGCGGGCGTGCGGGTGTGCAGGAGTGCGGGTGTGCCGGTGTGTTGGTGCGTCGATGCGTAGGTGCGTCGGTGCGACGGTGCGTGTGTGTGGGTGTGGGTGTGTAAGTGAGTGGGTGTGTGGGTGTGTGGGTGTGTGTCTGTTTGTGTGTGTGAGGGTGCATACACACGTGCGTGGGTGCGTGCCTGTGTGTCTATGTATGCTAGTATATCTTTTTTTGTATTAAGGAATATTGAAAATCTGATTTCATAATTTGAAAGGAGATCAAAAAAAATTAGGGGTCACGATGTGTACTAATGTTGTATCCCAGCGGAGACATGGTCAAGTCGGGGGTCATAATATAAAAATTATTAATATAGATATGACACATTATTATCCGATCACTGAAGTTAAGTACATTCTCAACTTGTTTATTATCCACTGTGTACAGAAACCATAAAGAATTGCAAAGTGTTTAGTATTATTATTTGTTTAGATTCAATCAATACATTCAAGTTACTAGAAAGGTTGTATTATATGTTATAAATGGAAGTGTTTAGTAAAAGGCCATTACCTCATTTTCCCATCACCTAATTTTTACCCTTTCTTTTATAATAAATACATAAATATTCTATACACAAATCAATAAGGATATTTATGGGTATCTATATAGGGAATACTCTTCCAAAAATAATTTTTGAAATGGATAGTTGCAAACTTAATTAATTCAAACGTCCTTTTAAATGAAACATCTAAATATTAATTAAACCAATATGACAATGAAAATTTTGATCTAGGAAATTTATTAATGTAGATATCAAGTAGAAATATGAATGTTTCTCGAAAATGCAGTTATTAATACTATTATTACAGCTAAGAAAAGAAAATAGAATCATCTTCAGAATAAGTGTAATTTATTATTGGTAAAATAAATGTTAAGCATTTATAAAATAAACACATTTTATTTTTTGATATGAGACTGTTGTGGTAACATTTCCATAGGGAACACCAATGAGAACGTTTTCATTCTACCTAACAAATTTTATTCAGTTTGTTATATTCTTACATTTTGAATATTTATCTACCCAATACAATACCACATAGATAAATCATCTTTTTTTGTATAAATATGCGAAACTTTTATTTTTCAATACCAGAAGAATTTTTCATAAAATCCAGTGGTGTAATCTAGGTTGATTTTAATCGTATTTTACGTATTCAACTCGCACTAAAGTTAAAACAAGCAGAAAAAAAGCTTTTGTTCGGTTTTTCTAAAGGAAGTTAGAGGATGCAATAAAGGATTAGTTTGCGAGTTCCTTGTTCAAGTCTTTGGTGTATCATAAATTACGAAAACCTTAACATCAAAAACCGTTTCTTAATTACTTTAACATGTAATCCTTTGTCACTACAAGTTTAATTACATAAAACCGCATCGAGTAACAAAATAAAGGAGCAGTCAGCTTTTTTCTGGGAGACTGTTCACTTTTCACTTATTTTCTGCCTTTTAAGCTTTAGAGAGTTTAATTTTATATATAATAAAATAATACGAATATATAATCCTATTAAAAAGTTTGAAAGAAAATGACACTTTGGCAAAGAAAATATCTTTGAAGAAAATAAAAGTTGTCATAAGTTAGAAAGGAAATTACAAAATTTATAGGTATAATAAAATTTCAATACTAAGGTAAACACTAAAATCTGAAACATCCCCTTTAATAAGAATCAATTGTGACCTCATAATACATAATACTGTAAAGCAAGCAAGCTATATAAAACGTAAAGTTTGTAAGCAAGTTTTTATTTTACTTTACAAAAGAACTATATTTTAAACAAATTTCATTAAAAACTGAATTGCGCAAATTTTGCTGTTTAATATGTAACAACATTTAAGCGTATAACGCGGACTCTGCGGTTTTTTTAATGATTACGAGAGTTAGGATGCCTTACCCTACAAGAAGTTATTACGTATTCAGATTTTGGTTTGAAACAATGGGAAGACAAGCAGGAAGTGGTTATCTCAACGATGGGGTATACATAAAATAGTGGATACTACAAAATTCTCATCCTCCTGAAATGGGTTATGTTTGCTTGGTTTACATTAGCTGCCGTTGTCTCGTCTAGTGAAGGCATAATTGTACATTAAAAATTGAGAAAGATGCGTATAAAATTCATAGGTTTTAAATATATATCGAGCGAAACGGTAGTTTATGTTCATCGTGCTATGCACACTTTTCTACTTGAAATGAAAGAATGGTCTTTACAGTTGTGTTATTTCTGTATTGTCACATTAATATTAATATTCACCTACTTACCAGAAGGAAATTGTACGCTAGAGTAATGTAAACCTTTTATACCTATTAAAAATAACAATGGTAATATAACATACAACAGTTACTCATGTTCCAATGTACGAGCGCAAACTTTTACAAATCACTATTTTCATAAAATCGCTGTATGGTTTTTTAAGGTTACCTAACGTTTATGTTTTAAAATATAGGGTATTTAGTCAGCTCGGTCATGAAAAATATGAATCCTCGACTCCGAATATCAATGGTAGACTAGACGCAAACGTGACAGCAAGAGTAATGCTCTTAAGTATTTGGACAACAGTAACTTTTTTATTTATGCACCGAGTTTTACCAGCAATAAATTTTCTGAAATCCCATTTAATTACACTCAAAATATTTTTTTTACAACTTCTTCAGGCGATTGTCTTTATTTTATACCTGTATATACAGCGATCTTCTGCAAAATATGCATCAACCTCTAGTTTTGAAATCTAAAGATGCATCGGTCCGGTATTCCAAAACATTGGTATTGGTATTACATGCGGTTCATTTTCGGATAACGACGCTTTGTTTGCACTTTATAACGTATAAAAATTGTCGCTCTGAAGCCTTCCTATAACATATAAGGATTGTTATACATCAAGAAGGATTATTAAGAAGTATTATTAAGGTACAGTAACACCAACATATAGAAAGGTAAGTTTATACCAGTGTTTCGTTTTATTTGCATTAATCATATTTGTTAATGGTTTTGTTATTGGAAAATAAAATTGAAGTAATTGAATTGTAATTGTCAATAAAAATTGTTATAATTTTTCACAACATATTTTTGGTCAATTCGAGTCGGATTTTTCATTTTAATCGGTAGGACTACGGTATACCGGCAGATTACACCTTCATTAGACCTTATTTATTCATGGCATAGTATACAGGGTTTTCCACGGTAGGCGTCGTTAGAAGTTTATGTGGTTAGAAACAATTTAGAAATCTGAATTTTTGGACTTAAAGGTTATTTAAGATTCTCTTTCATTCTAAAATATTTTCAAGGTCATGTTACTTCCGGTTATACCGGAAGTAGCCACTAACTTCCTTATTTTAAATGGAACACCCTGTATATTATTTTATTTTGGATTCTTGACAAAATTTTAGATAAGTCTTATAAGGGTTTCCTATACCTTTTTCAACTGTTTCTTAGATATCTTGATTTTTCAAAATTTTGAAAGATGAAACCCTATTTTCAACACTGCTTGTCTTACTTATTTTTGACTGATGGAAAGTGCTTCTGGAGTAGACAGAAGCATAAGAACTATACTTTTGAAATACTCATTGACAATTGATTTATTGCATACATGGTGTTCAAAATTTGATGAACTATTAAACAATTTTCAAAGTTGAAAAACTTTGTTAATTCAAATGTGACACCCTGTATATTATTGGATGAATAGATGCAGCATTTAGTTATGCATCGTTTGGCTATAACATTACCTATACCTATTATCGACAATTTTCTTGTTAATTAATATTTTCTACTTTAATGTGATTTTTGACAGAAACTGAAACGTTTTTCAAAAATAAAATGAACTTAATTCAAACTACACAAATTCTATTTTATTAAAACAATGAAATAAAACAAGAAGATAACAAAATTGAGAGCATAATAACAAATGAAAACATAAAACAATTATTTGAACATAACTAGAAGAAAAGTGATAAAAAAGATCAAATGAATCATTACAAATGTTCCACATAACCGCCAATTTGATTTAAGCATTTTATAACTCTATCATATACTCCTTGCGAAATAGATCGCCGAATTTCCTGTGGACACATACTATTGAATGCATTGTGAATACGATTTAGCAATTCCTCTCTAGTTTGAACTGGCCTAGAGTAAACTAATTCTTTTATATGACCCCAGAGGTAAAAGTCCAGGGCGTCAAATCGGGTGATCTCGGTGGCCAGTTCCAAGGTCCTTGTGGGCCAATCCACCGATCTTCAAACATCAATGTCAACTGTTGGTGTACAGCTATAGTGGAATGTGAGCACCATCCAGCTGATACCAACTGTTTGCCCTGTCACATGCAGGTAGAGTATTTAGAAAATCCATAACAAATCCACGGAGAATTCAAGATATCTCGCCCCATTGAAATTTTCATCGTACACTTGATATGCACTCTATTATCCATAACTAAACAAAAACGTTAAAACTAAATTGGAACTGATGATTACGTTCTCTTGTTACATGAGGATTATCTTGTGCCCAGTAATGATTATTTCGGCGATTGAAAATTCCTTCTGTACTGAATTTTGATTCATCGGTCCAAATAATGTTTTGAAGAAATCTCGGATATTCGGCCATTTGTACAAGAATAAAGTTAACTCGTCGTGTCTGATCACCAAGATGTAATCCTTGCACAGTTATTACCGAAAAGGATGCATTTTATACTTCTTTAATATTCTGTGGATTGATGTTTGTGAAATATCCAAATCCAGTGAAGCTGCTGTAATTGAAGTTCGTGGATAAGCGTGAAAATAAGCTAACACGTTCACCTCGTTAACTTCATTATCTATTACTGGCTTTAAATGCGTTCGAGTTGCTTATTCTTCCAGTTGCAATAAATCGAGCTTCAATTCTTGCAAATTTTCCAGGTGTCATTAATGGTAGGTGTGGATACCGTTCGTTAAACAACCTGCATGTTCGCCTAACAATTCGTCCACATTCACCATGCGTGTAAAACAAATTTAATAAATCATTGTTAGAATATTCTTGAATACATTCCATTATAAACAGTACTTAAAAAATACTTAAAAATTACAAAATCACTTAAATTGTACTGATTTGACATTAAATCAACACCAATCTTTTAATGCGTGTCAAAATCAAGGCTCACTAGATTGCAGTTTTGGAATTTTATCGGCTTTTATAAAAATACTGAGTTATACGAGTTATAAAATGCTTAAATCAAATTGGCGGTCATGTGGAACATTTGTAATGATTCATTTTATCTTTTTATCACTTTTCTTCTAGTTATTTTAAAATAATTGTTTTATGTTTTTCATTTGTTATTATGCTCTCAATTTTGTTATCTTCTTGTTTTATTTCATTGTTTTAATAAAATAGAATTTGTGTAGTTTGAATTAAGTTCATTTTATTTTTGAAAAACATTTCAGTTTCTGTCAAAATCACATTAAAGTAGAAAATATTAATTAACAAGAAAATTGTCGATAATAGGTATAGGTAATGTTATAGCCAAACGATGCATAACTAAATGCTGCATCTATTCATCCAATAATATACAGGGTGTCACATTTGAATTAACAAAGTTTTTCAACTTTGAAAATTGTTTAATAGTTCATCAAATTTTGAACACCATGTATGCAATAAATCAATTGTCAATGAGTATTTCAAAAGTATAGTTCTTATGCTTCTGTCCACTCCAGAAGCACTTTCCGTCAGTCAAAAATAAGTAAGACAAGCAGTGTTGAAAATGGGTTACATCTTTCAAAATTTTGAAAAATCAAGATATCTAAGAAACAGTTGAAAAAGGTATAGGAAACCCTTATAAGACTTATCCTAAAATTTTGTCAAGAATCCAAAATAAAATAATATACAGGGTGTTCCATTTAAAATAAGGAAGTTAGTGGCGACTTCCAGTATAACCGGAAGTAACATGACCTTGAAAATATTTTAGAATGAAAGAGAATCTTAAATAACCGTTAAGTCCAAAAATTCAGATTTCTAAATTGTTTCTAACCACATAAACTTCTAACGAACGCCTACCGTGGAAAACCCTGTATACATGTCATTTCATTCCTACCTAACTTAATACTAACTTAAGATATGTAACAGCAAATAGGCCTATAACTACATTGTATTAATACTTCATATAACTCAACACAGCACGATTTTCGGCCTCTTGTACCTTGTCTCGTCGTTGGCGTCGTAGTTCCATAATCCCGCGATGACGGGATTTGGATGGGCAGCTAGTACCATCTCCTGGTTGACTGCGGCAGTTTTCATAAAGTCCATTAGGGTGGCCATCTTGAGGTCCTTGTGGAGTCGGTCGTTCCTGACGTACCAGGGAGCGTCGGTGATGATCCGGAGACATTTGTTTTGGTCGGTTTGAAGGCGCTTGATGTACGACGGAACGGCGTATGCCCATGCTTCGCAGGCGTAAGTCAGCATCGGACGGATGATCGACTTGTAGATCAGCATCTTGTTGTCGGTAGGACGCTGTTGCTCCCTATGAGCGGGTACACCTTGTTGATGATTCCGTAGGCCTTGGCACTTCTGTCTGCAACGTGCTGGTTCCATCGGAGCTTTCTGTCCATGAGGAGTCCCAGGTACTTCTCGGAATCCCTCCATGGGATGTCCTGGCCGAACATGGACATGTTCCTCGGAGGCCTCTTGAATCTTCGGGTGAACAGGACCGCGGTGCTTCTTTCGGGGTTGATTCCGATGCGCCATTTGGAGTACCATCCTTCCAGGTCGCCCGCTGCACGTTGTAGGATCTTGCCCGCCTGGTGGTTGCTGTGTGACTTGGCGAGAACTGCGGTGTCGTTCGCGTAGGTGACTAGCGTGGTTCCTTCGGTCTTCGGCAAATCTGAAACATAAAGATGGAAATGTGTAGGGGCGAGTATCGAACCTTTAGGGACTCCCGCGGTGGTTTTCCTGGGAAGCGAC
This sequence comes from Vesta saturnalis, assembly GCA_036346205.1. Classification (NCBI taxonomy): domain Eukaryota; kingdom Metazoa; phylum Arthropoda; class Insecta; order Coleoptera; family Lampyridae; genus Vesta; species Vesta saturnalis. Next base: position 507,066 of record JARFJB010002178.1, read on the forward strand.
CTGCAGTGGGGTAGCTTCATCTTGAAGCATCAACTGGTGAGGTAGGACCGGACCATCTTCACCATGGGTAGCGACATTTCGCGTTCCAGCATCTTGAAGAGAAGTCCTTGGTGCCACACCTTGTCGAAGGCCTTGGAGATGTCCAGGAACATCCCTCCGGTGAACTTCTTCCAGTTGAATCCACGCACGATGAATTCCATGACTCGAAGCGCTTGTTGTCGAGTCGGATTGACACATAAACTTACTATATACCACATCATCTATTTATTCATTGGTCGTACCAATCAGGTGTTCAATCACATAAAAAGGGCAGTCTGTTTGGAAAGCAACGAAAATCAAATTAATTAATCACAGGAGAATTTACACCAAGGTAGGGCAGCCTTCAATTTAATTGCATCGGATTGTAGAAAGAAGATGGAACAGTTAAGGTGTAAACGTGGTGCTATAAATCTAAAATCACCAGATTTGTGACTTGATTGGAGGATCCCCACAATACATCAAATCTAATCGAAATAAAAATTATGAGATCAGGCATTGAACTATTACTAGTACAATTCGAAGAAATTCAAGAGAAGATTGAAAAAGCGTCTACCCAAATTATTGACGAAGAAACTTCATTTTATAATGCATTGTCAAAAGCAGATGGTTTTTTAAATGTAAGTGGTAATTTCACAAATACACAATCAATTTTATAATCTCCTCTAGATAATGTAGTTAAGTTACCACCGATCCATATTCCAATATTTAGTGGCCTTATAACAGATTATTCTAATTTTATAACCTTTTTAGATCTTTCATTGACATTAGGACTTCTTTAACCAACACACAAAATCTTTATTATCTAAAATATGCATTGAGAGGTGATGCATTGCATATAGTCGCAGTCCTTGAAACCAATGACAATAATTATAAGGTAGCCCTCGATGATCTTAAAAAGCGTTACGGTAACAAAAAGTTAACCACCTTTAGCCACATAAAATCATTAGGATCATCGGGATTTACAAGAAAATGTTTTGACACTTTTAGGGCACTACGAGCAATGAAGTATTCAGACAAGCAAATGTTTGAATTGTTTTTAATTGCGCTACTATCTGATAAACTAGACAAAATTTCCTTAATGGAATGGAAAACAAAGGTAACGGAAGAAGACGAGTTACCAACGTATGCTGCATTTAATTAATTTTTACAACGGAGGTGTAACTTGTTAGATGCATTAGATAGGAAATCAGAAATACTTCAAAATTCATATAAGGTCTCAATTGATAAGGCAAAGCTTCATAGAGGTAACTAACCATCTGTTTACACAGGTCACAAATGACAAGAAATATTATGTCTGTGGAAAGTTTTTTACTTGTGAAACATTCTTAGCAATGTCAGTGCAACAGCGATTTGACGAAGTGAAGCGCTTAAGATTGTGTACAAATTGTTTTGTCTCCAACGAACATGCATCATATCAATGTAAATCAGGGTCTTGTAAGAAATGTTTTAAAAAGCAAAACACATCCCTTCATTTTGAAAATTTAAATCCAATCACAGACGTTAAGAAAGGTATGCATGTTGTAGCAAATTTGGATGATTCGTTCATGACCAATCCAAGTCCATCATTCTATTCGCAAGAATCAAATTCAATTAGCAATCTACAGTCAGGACTTGCATGCAATGTTATTAAAGATAAGGCTTACTAACATGAAGAACGTTTTTCAAGTAATATGATTAATTCGATTTATCCTCACATTTTAGTAACTACAGCAGTAGCAGACGTGATGAATGCAAATGGAATTCGATATAACTGGCGTGTAATTCTTGATTCAGGACCTCAATGTAATTTTGTAACGAAAACATTTTGCAAGAAAATCGGTTCAGGCACCGTTGGAAAAAATAACTATTAAAGGTGTTAATAACACAAATTCATCTGTTAAAGAATCCGTATATTTAACCATCAATTCAAGATTTAATTCTCACAATGGCAATTTAAAATTTATCATATTGTCGAAAATCACAGAATGTTTACCGCTTATAAGTGTCAATTTGTCAGAACTTAAGATACCACACAATATTAACTTAGCAAATTCAGAGTTTGCGACTCCGAAGGAAATAGACATGCCTATTGGAGCAGAAATTTATTTCGATTTACTTTGTAATGGTACTATGAAATTACACAAAAATAGTCCTACTTTGCAAAACACAAAATTGGGACGGATTGTATCAGGCAGGGTTTTTACTTCTAGGCAAGGCTCAACCTCCCTTTGTAATTTGAGTATTAAAGACGAGCTTCTAACCAGGTTAAACGGTTTTGGGAAATTGAGGAAATTGGAAAAGAATCTTTAATGTCTATAGAAGAAGTAAAAATGAAAGTTTATTGTTTAAACACCGTCACATACGGAACAACAACAGCTCCGTTTCTGGCTGTGAGGTGTTTGAAGCAGTTATATGTCGAACAATCTCCTGATGAAATTTCCTGTAGCTTCAGAAGCAGTTAGGGATCATTTTTATGTGGATGATCTCTTGACAGGCGCTCAGAATGTGGAGGAAGCAAACAAGCTACATGGAGAACTCGCACAAATTTTGAAGAGTGACTGTTTTGAATTTCGCAAGTGGAGGTGTAGCCATCCAGAAGTCTTGCCATCTCCGCAACTAGATGTTGAAAATTACACTATGCCACAGGACAAGTTAAGCAATTCGAAAATTTTGGGCCTCATTTGGAACTCCAATGAAGAAGTTTTTCAATTTTATTTTAATCTTACACAACCACAAAGATGTACGAAACGCACAGTATTGTCTTGTACTGCACAAATTTTTGATCCGCTAGATCTAGTAGGTCCAGTAGTCACATTAGCGAAGTTAATTTTACAAAGATTGTGGTCATTAGGACTAAGCTGGGATAATGTTGTGCCTAATGAAGAATTTTCTATATGGTCAGCATTATGTCTTTTTATGATTGTGGACCTGAACAGGCTAAAGTTGGCCTATCGTGCTAAAGCACTCAGGAACACTGAGGAGGATGGATAGAGGGATAATGAATTGCCAATAGATACCTATGAACAGCTACCTTAAATTTTCTCATATCATAGTGAGAGGAAAGCAGGAAGTAGGAGATCATTCCAGAGTTTAGAAGCCGTGTAGAAAATGTGGATTGCGCCCGTTTGGTACGACAAGTGGAGATTTGTACTGCATACTGATTATGTGAATGAGCGAACCGAGTGTTTTCGCAAAGATAGCCTGAGAAGGTATCAAAGAATATAATTCAACAGCACAATAGCCGTTGTAATAACGATAATACAAAGAAAGAACTGAAACCATCCTTCTAATGCTCAAGGGACTGTATGTGACAAGTTAGGGACGGGTCATTTATATGCCTAATCGTTCTCTTTTGAATACGATCAACGATATCGAGAGCGTATTGAGCACTAACCCAGAGGTGAGAGTTATATTCAGATGAGGCCTAATTTGGGCCTTATACATCAGAAGGAGTTGTCTAGAGGTAAAGTACTGCTTAAATCTGTACAAAAGCCTATTTTACGAGCAGCTGTTTTGGTAGCTGACAGAAGATGAGAGATTTGAAGATACAGTCATACCCAGCCATGAGCACTAAATAGTTTAAAGGTTCCGAGAAAAGCAACAAATTTCAATTTACCAATTCTACTGAATTACGATTACATGGATTTTCAGATGGCAGCCAGAAGGCATATGGAGTATGCATTCAGTAGAATTATTAGTATCTAAAAGTAGAGTCGCTCTTTCATGACAATCAGATTGCCTAAGTTTGTGCGCTGCACTTATTATCACAACTTATGTGTAAAATCAAACCCTTCATAAAACAACGTATTGACTTCTTATACTTGTGGACGGATTTCACTATCGTTCTCCATTGGATTGGTGCGAGTCCTGGCACCTGGAAACCCTTCGTAGCAAATCGAGTCTCTGAAATTCAAACAAATTCTAACATTTATGACTAGAGATATGTAAACACACAAGACAATCCCGCAGACCTTATTTCTAGAGGTATGTTACCCTAAAACTTATGTTATAACGAGTTGTGGTGGACTGGACCTAGTTGGTTGCGAAAAGACACTAGTTTTTGGCCAACATGCAGTCATAAAATAAATTCACAAGAAATATCAATTGAAAAACGTGACGAATCAATTAAATTCCTCTACACCACTACACAAAGCACCGAGATTTGTTCAATAAGGTTTCTTCAATCATCAAATTATGTCGTATTGTAATCAAAATCAAATCAAAATGTGATCAAAATTGTACAAGCACAAGTTTTTCCGGAAGAAATTAAATGGTTACAACAGGCTGATCAAGTCAATAAAAACAGTATATTAATTCGATTAACGAGTTTCTTGGGTGAAAGGGGAATTATACGTGTAGGTGGCCGAATTGAAAACACAAATTCACCCTTGATCATAAACATTCAATTGTATTACCCAGGTCATATAATTTTACGGATACACTAATACGCGATGAACATAAGAGATTGTTACATGTTGGACCACAAACTGTTCTAGGAAAACTTAGAACCGACATTAGCCACTTTGTGGGAGATGTGCAGCAAGAAAAATCACTCGAATCACCTGTTTTAGGTATGCGCCCAAACAGGAATGTCCATTAATGGGAAATCTTCCAGAACATCGCATTTATCAATACAGACCATTTTTGAATGTAGACGTGGCAGAGTGAACACTTATTTAAGTTTTGTTGCAGTTTCTATTTTGCGTTTCCACAAAGGCAATTCACTTAGAGTTAGTATCGAGTTTGACATCCGATTTTTGTTGTCTGCGTTAAAACGATTTATTGCGCGTAGAGGCAGATGCTTAAATACATACTCCGACAATGCAACCAATTTTGTAAAAGCTAATAAGACTCTTAGGAAGCTAGCTAGTTTATTTTCCTATGAATTTTGGTGTAATGTACATTACACTGCGAACAATAACATCGTTTGGCATTTTATTCCCGCTAAATCACACATGTTTGGTGGCATGTGGGAAGAAGCAGTCAAATCATTGAAATATCATTTGAAGCGAGAACTAGAGAAACAGTGTTCACATATGAATAATACTACACATTTTTGGTACAGATAGAAGGATGTTTAAATTCGCAACATTTAACACCAATGTCAGATGATCCCAATGATCTTTCTGTGCTCACCCCTGCTCATTTCCTAATTGGGGAACCGTTATATTCTATTCCAGAACAACGATATATTGACATACCCGTAAATCGATTGTCACGGTGGAAGCATATCCAAAAATTGTATCAACATTTCTGGTCATCAAAGTATTAAATCATTTAAAAACTCGTACAAAATGGAAACATTCAACGAAAAATTTACAACAAGGATAGTCTTGATGAAGGAAGACAATATAGCCCCGTCTCAAAGGAAAATTGGAAGCACAAGTATTTCCCGGTAATGACTTTATAGTGCGTATTGTTGCGGCCAACACTCCAAGTGGACTCGTAAAACGCGTTACTAATAAGTTGTGTGTCCTTCCAATAGATCAAACTGAGTAGTGTAATTTCAAGATATATTAATACTTTATTATCAGTTTTATCAATTTATTTTGTTGTTAACATGTATTATCTTTATATATGCACATTGTTGAAAGCTAGTATTTTCAAGGCGGGCGCTATATGTTTCGTTTTAATTTGCAATAATCATATTTGTTAATGATTTTGTTATTGTAAAAATTGAAAGTAATTCAGTTGTAATTGTTAATAAAAATTAATATAATTTTTCACAACGCACAGCTTAGCTCATCGAAGACACATCAGATACTGTAAAGTGAGGTCCTTTTCTTTATGAACAGGTCGTAAGGGAATCCAGAGATAATATCTATATCTATAAATCAAGTATGCATAGATTATCAGGCGCCACTCTTTTTTTTAGTTACACAATTAAAATTTAAAAAAACGAAAAAATTGTACTTTAACATTAAATGTAAACTTACCAAAGAATAAAACAGCTGTCTTTATTTGTGTATTCAATAAATCTAATACCTGCTGATTAATTTCAACATTACCTAATGCAAATACAATTGTACTTAACTTTTCGCAAAACTTTACTTATTAAATTATAAGTGTTTGTTATGAACTTATTAACTTTACTATTAGTTCTGTAATCTATAAAACTCTTAATAGATACATAAAACTTATACATTGTTACATGCAAATCACATAAACTTATCGTACCAGAGGGCTAACTGGTAGTATCGCAGATAGCTTAGAGTCATCCCGGTAACCCAGTCTTAATAGATGTGTTGCAGGTCCTTAACAATGACGAAGGTGAAGCTACAAGTTAAGAACAAAGAAGGCACAAGATAAGATTAATAGAAATCCGAAAGTAGCATTAGTCACTTTCCTAACTAAGCAAAAAAGCTGTTAGTAGTGTCTGGGCAGTAACTAAAAAAAAACGAAAAACGAAAAATGTAATATAAATTTTTTCCATTCTTAGCAAAAAAATTTAAATATATTGAATTAGGAGATAAAAAAACCATACAACTTAGTAGATATAGTTAACTATAAAAAAAAATCAATAATTCAGGTACCCAGTCTAATAATGTAATACTAATAACACATGTCTCAAAAGTTTTGGCACAAAGTCCAATGGATGTAGAACACGCGAGAATGACAAAATATTAGGTTGACTTTGCAAACAAAAATTCTCTGAAAGTTTCTCTTCACCTTGACAGTTCAGTTGTACTAAAATGGGTTCAAAATTAGATCTTCGTAAAATTATTTACAGTCTAGTTGGGCAAACGCCTAAACGTGAAATAGTTTGCATATTCGAAAATCAAAATATTTCCAGCAGAACTGTTTATCGCACAATAGCGGATTGTGAACACTATATATAAATCTCCCAAAAAGTGGACGACCCTAAATCTCCCAAAAAGTGGACGACCCAATCTCTTACCGAAGTCAGGTCAGAGAGGTTAGTAAGAAGAGCAACAAATAGAGTTGGAATGTCGAACCAGAAAATTAGTAAGGGACTATAGAACTTCTAAGGACTCAGTCTGGAGGGAATTGGTTAGGAATAGTCAAGGATATCAAAAAAAAATTATCCAAGATATACGCCAAATCAGTTAGCACGGATAACACGATGTTATCGTGTATTAAGGCGGATATATTTTGCCGACAACAAAGTCACTGTCATTGATGATGAAAAATAATTCACTCTAATAAACTAAATTAAGGGTAACGTTTTTTTCTATACTGATAACTGCCCATAGAATGTTAAATGTAAAGAAAAGGAAAAATTTGCTGTTAAAATTTTAGTTCGATGCTCGGTTTCTATAAGAGGGATATCGAGGCCTTATGTGTAGCGTATTAAGACTCGCTATATTCAGAATTGTCTGGTCAAACTGAATGATTTCATTAATGAACATCATGCTGGGGATGACAGAATGTTTTGGTCAGACTTAGGATCATGTCATTACGCCAGGGCAACACAGAACTGGTAAACGCTCGTTACATACTATTCGTACCACGAAACGACAATCCTCCTAATCTACCTCAAACCCTCCCAGTAGAAGAATTTTGGGTACTCATGGGTAGAAAAGTGTAAGATAGAGGATGGTAAACCGAAAATAAAGAACAGTTAAGACGGAAGATTTACAGAAAAATTCGAGAGGTAGATATTACAGCCGCCCAAGACCTTATGCAAGTGGTTCGTAGAAAATTATGTCTTATTTAAAAACACGGACCACTTTATTTAATTTGAGTTCTCAAGTTTGTTAATTATAAGTCTATTAATTATGTTTGATGACTACAAGTTTAGATAAAACGTTTTTTCTTCTTAAAACTGAATATAATATTTTGTTCCAAAACTTTTGAGACACACGTTAAATAAGAACTTATCAATATTGAAATATGGATAACTCAAAACCAAACTGTTGGTGTAACCACTGAATTAAAGAAAAAGTATTAACTCCGTTTGTAATGATTGCATTTGTATCTTACTGCATATGCACCCACAATGCACATGTACCGTGAGAAAATGCTCAAAATTATTTTGAAATTCCGTATTTCACCACTACGACGAGTTGTGTTCTCGTCCTTTGCCGCTATCTGTATGTTATCCCATTGTTCGTTCCAGACATGTTCGTCGATTCTTGATCTTTCTGTTTCGCCCTTGAGGACGTTGTTCTTATGTTCCTGCGTTCTCATTTTGAGTGGTCTACTGCTCTGTCCTATGTATACTCTGCCGCATTCGCATGGTAGCTTGTATACACAATTCTTGGAATTTTGATCTTCATTGTGTGGTTTGGTTTTGGTGAGTATTCCCTGAGCGTTATGGTCGATTTGAAGGCAGTGCGTATCTTGTATTTGCTGCCTATACTTCGTATTTATCAGAGGTACCTTGTATATATGGTCCTCTTGTTTTGAGCATATTATTTTGCTGTATCGTACAAACATATTACCACGCCCAACTTCACGCGTTTGTGGTGTAGGTACCTTCCCGTGTGGGTAGGTTTCCTGTATACACTTGTCGTGAAAGTGTTGTCATTCCTGTGTACAAGTACATCCAGGAATGGCAGTTTTGTTCAACTCCAATTCCATTGCGAATTTTATGGAGGGTGCGTGGCTATTTAGATGATCTAGAAATTCATCTAGCTTATGGTTTCCGTGTTGCCAAACTACGAAAGTATCGTCCACGTATCTAAGCCACATCCTTAGTTTCTCTGTGAATTCGGATATCGCTTGGTCTTCAAAATCTTCCATATGTATATATTGCTCACTATGGGTGATAGTGGGGACCCCATCGCCATCCCAAACTCTTGTTGGTAGAATTTGTTTTCTACCTGGAAATATGTAGTTCTAATGCATATTGTCAGAAGTTCCATTATTGTGTTTACCGAGAGTTGCGTGCGTTCGTCTAATGTTTCATCCTTTTCCAGTTTGTCCCTTATGATAGTTAGTGCCTTATTGGTAGGCACATTTGTGAATAGACTCACAATGTCTAAGCTTACCAGTATTTCTTCGTGGTTTGGTTGGAAGTATCTGATGGTTTCCACAAAGTGCTGCGTATTCTTGACCATATAGTCGGTTTTACCGATAAGGGTGTGATGGTACCTAGCAGATAGTGTGATAATGGGTGACAAGGTAAATTACTCGAGCTCGAAATTGGTCTGAGAGGAATTTCTTGCTTATGAATCTTTGGTAGGCCGTACAGATGCGGAGGTTTTCTGTAGTGTGGGGTAAGTCTAGTTCTCTGGTAATCGGAGAACTCTCCCATTTGGTTTTCCAGCGTCATACGTCTGTCGATTGATGGTGTGGGGTCTCTCGGTATTTGTTTGTACTCGCCCCAGTCTAGTAGTATCTGCATCACTAACCATTTTGCAGATATCGTCACTTTAGTACCAAAATAGAGTTAACTTTGGAACCACGATGCGAGCGTTGTCACCACGATTTTGTAAACCTATTTACCACCGATATTAATAATAATAGTTTACTAACAAACAAACTGGGAAATCTTTCGTAAACATGTAAAACTATACAGAATGAGTATCTTACACGAAATGTAGTTTTTCTCAATTTTTTCAAATGCAACACTCTATGTATTCTTTCACAATTCGATTCCCCGTGAAATAGATACTAATTGATAATAGGTTTCAATAAGACGGACCCTTCTTGAGATATTGATGCTTTTACGTAAAAATATTCAAAAATACAGATTTACTGTGACAATAGAATTCAAAACAAAACAAATCAGGTAGGCTATCCGCTCGTAATAAAGAGGAACAATTGCATCTAATGTTTTGACGTTTGTATAATCATTAAAATATTGTTCCATTAGTTTGTGTGTTGTTGGATTGTCGTTTTGTCATGATCCTTATTTACGGCGAAGCCCAAAGAAATGCTATCCCATTTGTACTATGAACAATACACAGAGAGAAGATTGCCGCGTGTTATTCCAAGCGCGCAAAACAAGCACAAATGAAGAAATTGAGTTTCAAGTTGTGGCATCCCTTATAAAAAACCCGCAAATTAGTACTAGATAGCTAAGTACACACCTAGACCTAAATAGAAATACAGTTCGCAGCTTTATTTAAAAAAAAACAAATTACACCCTTATCATATCGAGCGAAATAGATTTTCAAAATCGTGAATCTTTCTGCCAATGGGTAACTACTAAAGTCAATGCAGAACCCAATTTTGTTAATAACATACTATTTACGGATAAGGCAACTTTTCACAATAATGACAATATTAATACACATAACTATCATCACTATTCAGATACTAATCCAGACACCTTAAGAGTTGTTGATCAGCAGCATCGATGGTCAGTCAATGTGTGGGGTAGTATAATCAATTATAATGTGGATGGTCCTTCTTTCTTTGATGGGAGTCTTACTGGAGAAAGATATTTACAGTTTTTGGAAAATGATTTACCCGCGTTTTTGTAATATATCGGGGTAGATGATATTCGTATGATGTGGTTTCAACTGGATGGCGCCCCTTCACACTATGCAATTAACGTTAGGCAATATCTCGATACTAATTATCCGATGAGGTGGATAGGACAAGGTGGTGTGCAAAACTGGCCAGCCAGATCACCAGATCTTACGCCCCTTGATTTCTTCCTTTGGGGTTACGTTAAAGAAAAAGTTTACCAACACCTCCCACCACAAATGAAGATATGAGAATAGAATTAGACCTGCGTTTCAATCCATTTCGCCTCTAATGTTGTTGCGGGTGAATCTTTCGTTTACCGAGCGAATTGGAAAGTGTTTAGCTAGGTGTGGTCAGAATTTGAACATTTAATTTGAATTTATGGTTTTATTCGTTTATGTTTACTTATTCAACTTATTTTTAGGTGTAGAGAATTATTTTATTGTTTAGTTATTAATTAAGCTTTCCTATCATTTGTATTTTGTTATTTGCTCTGGATTTTCTTTTATTTTTTCTTCTGTGTCAAAATTTCCAAATAAAGCGTCAATATCTCAAGAAGGGTCCGTCTTATGGCTACGAAACCTATTATCAATTAGTATTTACTTTTCACGGGGAATCGAAATGTGTACAAATATACAGGGTGTTGCATTTAAAAAAATTGAGAAAAATTACATTTCGCGTACGGTAATCATTCTATATAGTTTTCGAAAAATTTCCCAGTTTGTTTGTTAGTAGACTATTAGTCTATTCTTAATAGTCGGTCGTATAAATAGATTTACAAAATCGTGGTTGTGACAACGCTCGCATCGTGGTTCCTCTGATTTGGTACTAAAGTGACGATATCTGCAGAACGGTTAGTGATACAGATCGAAATTTCTATACTTTTATTCTAACAGTAAATCCAAAATGTAAAATATGCAGGGTGTTCCATTTAAAAAACACAGGTTTGGGTTGGCATATTTTTTCAATCACCCTGTATATACCTAAATATTTTTAAAATATGGGTCCAATGATCATGTATTATCACACCAAAATTGGTTTTGATATCTCTAATAGTTAAGGAGCAATCCTCCGTCCACGCAGTAGAAACCCACCCTGTGTATTGGGTGTCTCGGTTTAACACCAAATCAAGTCAACCAAGTCAAGATTTGTATGACTTAAATGATGATCTACAGAAAAAGGTTAGGTAAAAAAGTTTAGTTTTCGAAATTTAATCCTTCAAAGCTTGCCGATGGCTCAGCCGAATTTAGTGAAGGTTGCTTATTTTTATTATAAACGTAATGCTAAACACGCTGTATAAATGTCTAAAACAAAATGTTATTATTCTATTTCTTTTAGTTTTTGCTTTATAAGTTGGAAGATTGTGTATTGTTCCATACCATATAGTCTAACGAAATTTCTGGTGCAATTTCCCAATTAAATTAAATGCTATATTTCCCACAATCATAACTTAGCATTACTTGATAAGTAATTTACTAGCCTTTCCTGATAGTATAGAAAAACGATAGTTCTTTAACCGATAATGCTGCAATGAATGCAAAACATTCTTGACTCGAAAAATTTTCCGGAAATAATCCAAGCACTAGAGAGATTACAAGTGAAGATATAATTTGCATTATATCTCGAGAAACAGAATTTCCAAAAATTACGTTTCTTTGAAAGGGATTATTATTCAGTTTCGCTAGATTAAAATTTTATTCTATCGACCAGCTTATATTAACAAAACATTCAAGTCCTCTTATTAAATATAAAAGCTTTTCATATTATTGTAAATATTGCGAAAAATTAATTTCCAGTTTAAATTAGATAGTTAGATCTGTTTCTGTGAAACTAAAAAGAGAAACCTTCAATCCGTTGATAACAGATTAAAACTTGTATAAATTAACAATACTTGGTAAAGACGGCTTACCCGTTGAATAAAATCCATATAAAATTGATGATTTCATAATCATTGTTTATATCAAAATCAATTCAAACTGTAATTAATCACCATATTTTCACACACAGTAGAAATTGTACAGGAAACTTTGCTTTATAACAAATAAAACCACCTGCAAAAGTAAATATAATAATTATACAAAATTAAGAAAATCTGAATGAGTAAACCTCATGTACTGGCTGTATAATCCAGATTGTACAGCTTCAGTAAACGTCTCGGTTGCAATTTGGATCCTAGTAATATGATATACTATGCCGTCGCTATGAGCACCAAAGTAAGGTACATTAAATTAAAGGAAGTCATTGTACGTACGCAAAAAGCTTAATATGTTTAATTTCTGACGTTCATTTAGATTTTTTTAGTAGTAATATTATATTATAGGACTTTTGTCTAACGTACCTCACAGATGCGCCACAAAAGGTTAGTAGATAATAAGCGTGCCTTGATAAGTAATTTCTTTACAGTTTAAAAAAGCAATAAAGTTCTTTAACCGACAATGATGTTTAGAATGAAGCATGCCAATCACAAATAGCTAAACCCTAAGGAGGTATCGGTAAAAGCGTAAATGCAAAATTAGTTAAAGTTAGCTGTGCATTGTAGAGAATTAACCACCAAGAAAATCAATTAAACTCCTGAGAATAATTCGAACATTGAAAAGAATAAAATCCTTGTCCAAATTAGGTTTAAAACAGTAGAAATACTAAACAAGCCATTGTGATCTTTGATCAGACCTTTACTGATCTCTCCATTAAACGGAAGTATCCACATCAGCGACAAAATTAATTTACCGAGCACGATATTTAACAAGTCGAAACTCATCTTAATGCACCTGTTTTGATATTTACCTATACAAAGAAAAAAAGAACTGTTCGTAGTGCAACTTTCATATTTTCACTAACATTTCAAATACCCTTAGCTTATTTCATCTTATTACCCTCAGGAACCCCTAAAAAAGTTCAACATGAACAAAAAGTATTCCCAATGCAGCTTTATTTTAAGGGAATGTGCCAGACAGACTGAAAATCTCTTGGTTTAGATTTAAAATGACAACATTACAACATAGCAAAGAAAACCTAAAACAGCTAAGTATCGATAAGTGATATTGAGCACGAGTAATAATTATTGGTATTAACGTTTAATAAACCTGATTAGTCATTTCACTTGTGGAGGATGTTTCCCGTTTTACTAATACGTTATTAGACTGTTTGTTAATCACTTTTTGTTGCATACATGTAATTCGTATTTTATTTAGTTACAATTGCCGTAACCAATATGGAAACGACAGTAACTAAGTTAAAATTTCGATTAGGTGTACGTAGCGTGCATTTTCTCTATTTATTAGTTTATTCATACATTATTTTCGCATATTGGTTGCAGAATGTAATTACAGAATCAATTAGAATAGGCAGCTACATTGCTTATCTTGTATAAAATGTAAACTAAAAAAGTATAAGTTACGACAAAGCTACATAAAGCTGGTATCCAAAGAATCATAGATTATTACCTAGTAACATTTTGTGGCGCATCTGTGAGGTACGTTAGACGAAAGTCCTATATACATTAATTATTATTAAAAAAAAAAGGTAAATGAACGTCAGAAATTAAATTTATTAAGCTTTTTTTTGCGTATGCCGTACAATGACTTCATTTTATATTAATGTACGTTACCTTTGGTGCTCCATAACGACGGCAGTAGTATATTACATTACTAGGATCGAAATTGCAACCGAGACGTTAACCGATGCTGTTCAATCTGGATTGTACGGCCAGTATATGAGGTTTGCTCATTCAAGTTTTCTTAATTTTGAATAATTATTATATTTAACCACTTTTGCAGGTGGTTTTATTTTTGTTATAAAACAAAAGTTTCCTGTATAATTTCAAGTGTGTGAGAATCTGGTGATTAATTACAGTTTGAATTGATTTCGAAATAATCAATTTTATATGAATTTTATTCAACAGGTAAGCCTTCTTTACGAAGTATGGTTTATTTATACAAGTTTTTTTATTTGTTATCACCAGATTGGAGGTTTCTCTTCTTTTATTTTCTACAGAAACAAATCTAACTATCTAATTTAAATTGGAAATTAATTTTTCGCAAGGTTACAATACTACAATAATATGCAAAGCTTTTATGTTTAATAAGAGGACTCGGATCGGGTTTTGTCGTATATACTATCTCATTCGAGGTTAGCATCTCGTACCAAGCAGGACTCTAAAATCCGATTAACAAAAAAAGAATTAACGTCGATTTCACGATGTGGGGCCGTACAACCACTCCAGGGAGGAGTGGTTGCGCGATTACCACCAGTAGATGATTGATCGCCCAACCCACCACCGTTACCGTCACCACCGGAAGCTATACCGTCGCTGCTTGAGGGCAGCTACGCATCACCGGCCGCTACCGCATAGAAGACGAGGCGGCCCAAGAAGAAGGTGACAGCACCACCGTCTGAACACGTCGTCCCGCTGGTTTCGCCCCAACTAGCATCGACGTCCACGGCCAACGGCGCCATCGTCACCGAGCAATGCAGAAGAAAAGAAGAGAACAGCCTCGAATCAACCAGCCCCGATGACTTCGTCGCACAGAAGAAGAGGCCTAAGAAGAGGCCGACCCACCTCCCGATCGCGCCTACACCGATCGACAACGCTTTCCAGACCCTTGAAGAAACCATGTACCGCCCGCCCGGAAGCGATGGAAACCGCCGCTACTAGAGAGAGGGTTTCGCCGGTAATCCTTGGACAGAAGGAGCGCTGGGTCACCTTCTCTCGCGAACTGTACCGACGAGGGATAGCCTTTACCAGAGCGAAGGCGATCGCCGAGGGATACAGGATGCAGCCTGGCACAACCAATGACCATGACAAGCTAATGCGGTATATGGATAGGCCGTACCATACGGGATCGAGTGAACGCACGTTTAAGGTGGTTATACGGGGATTACCTGTAGAAATCTGCGAGAACGACGTTTATTCCGAGTTGTTTGAGCGCGACGTTAATACTAATTCTTGTTACAGAGTAAAGAAACAAGGAAGACCGATTCCACTTTTGCTGGTGACGCTCCCAACAGAAGAGGGCCTTAAGAAAATCCGGTAGGTGGAGCACGTGGTTCGACTTCGTGACTACATTGACGACTAAAGGCGAAAATCCGGCTTCGGGCAGTTCCACCGTTGCCAGGGATTCCGTCACGCACAGTGTTGCTGTAGAGCAGTGGCATGCTGTGTTAAGTGTGCAGGAAATCACCACTCCAGCGAATGCACTAAATCCCGTACCGACAGGGCTAAGTGTGCAAACTGCGGTGGTGATCACACACTGCCAACTTCCGTGAATGTCCGAAGTTTCCACGTCTCCTACTGCCCCGGCGGAAGCAGAACGACGCACCCAATCAACAGCGACAGAAGAGGATACCGCCGACTGCGGCACCCTCTCAAGGTCGTCCCAGCGTTAGTTACGCCAAAGCGCCGGCAAGCGGTAGCGTGATAGCTGAAGTAACGTACACGGTCAATGCCGCAGATGCGAAAAATACCGCTCCGCTCACTTTAGGGATCGACGCCATTCTAGGCTTCCTCGGGAGGTCGATATTTGGAGAAGGCCCTACCTGTCATCTGCAAGGTGACAGCGGTACTAGCTAAGGCGCAAAGGGCGACTGACCTGTGGGGGGTGCTCCTCACACACGGTCAGGAGGTGTATGCCCTTTGCAGGTAAACATTATCCGGAACTGCTACGAAAGAGCTGCCTCCAATAACTATTCAGTATCGATTTATATCGTTCACACTTGTCCTAAACCTACTTCCTAATTGTTCTATACTGCTTCACGGTATAGACATCCTATCCTATTACTGTACAACAACAGCTAGCTGTCGATGTGCAGATTATATGAAGGTTAAACTTATACGTTTTGTATCTATT
Organism: Vesta saturnalis; assembly: GCA_036346205.1. Taxonomy (NCBI): domain Eukaryota; kingdom Metazoa; phylum Arthropoda; class Insecta; order Coleoptera; family Lampyridae; genus Vesta; species Vesta saturnalis. Next base: position 523,310 of record JARFJB010002178.1, read on the forward strand.
TCAGATATCCGAGACAGCAGTATAATCAACAAATATCCCCCGAGCGCCAACAGGACAGTACAGCACAGCAACACGCTACACTACCACACACAACAATAGAATTTTTTTTGGATCCAACAATACACAACATGCTATCGACATGGCATACTCAACGTCTGTACAACACATCAAACCACAACACATGTGCTAAAGAAGAATCATATTCCTGAACAGCACACCACAATAAAATGTTAAATTGAAATTGATGAATCGCGTTTTGTTAATATAAGTATTACACTTATTTCTAAATTTAGGGGTAGTTACCAATTGTCTGATATGATGTCTAGGAATTCAATGTCAGTCAGACCTATGAGAGGTGCGATCATGTTATTGCCGCTATGCTCTTTAATTTGTAGCCAGTGAGGCCGTGCGGTTCTTTTCGAACAAAAACTCATAAAATGTTACCTTATTCTGGGCGCCACTGACTCGTAACTAAATTCGCCTACACTTGAGCCCGAAAGTGCTGAAGATGGAAGCTCAGTCTCTCACACTATCTAATCCTTACCTTTACGCGACTGAAAACTGATCTCACTCGCTGTTTTTTTAACGTTACTCAAATAATTAAATAAATGTTTAATCAACTCAAAATAATACATTCTATTCATGAACGCACAACATTCATTTTATTTGTGGTTAATAACTTTCCACAAACTAAAATCAAATAAAAATAATAATTGTATTTGACAGATTCTTTAATACTACTTGCGATTTACTATAAAATGGCTGCTTGGTTTTTAACGGTTTCTTATTATTTTTGCTTTGCATGATATTTAAGTTAATTAGAATGAATTTTAATTTTGCACTAAACGATAGCTGTATGCAATTTTTAATATTATAAATTATGCCTTATTTTATTTTTATTTTCATTTGTAGCATACAGACGATGTTACTTAATTCCGATATCCAATGCAATAATGCATTCCCCGGCGATTAAGGTCACTAACCTATATTCACAGCTGAGTACCATACACTAGAAATTTGCTTACGGTTCGCTAACAGTTCTATTATGTATATTCGAACTTAAATACTCTCATCGATGAAATAATCCTCCGTACATGTCTCCGCTCCCCAATCTACATCAAATTAATTGTGCGGATGATGTTACTTACCCTAATACTATGTAAAATGAAAATAATAAATTCCAAGAACGCAAAAACTCAAACTATGACTTCAAAAGAAACTCGTAACCGGAAAACCGTACGATAAACTCTTAGAATAAAAAAACCTTATCACAATAAAGTATCGTAACATACAAAAACCGTATGAGAGAGAATAAGTTAATTAGTTATTAAATATGAATTACCTTCGTTGAAAGGTTTTCAGGTGAAGATGCTGCCTCTCGATGATTGTTAGGGTTTTAATCCCCATACTTGGGTGCTGACATTATATACCATTTACAATACTCAAACTCAATATATCTGCCAGCCGAGTGATTATGGCATAATCCCTCAACCAAGGTAACTCTTAAACAAGCAGTTAATTGCCATCATTCACCCCCCTTAACAAATTTTACAGCATAGCTCAAGATGGCCGTAGAGAAAGAGAACTTATCACACACAGGTGATCGCAAGTTAACCTATACCGATAAAAATTGCACACTGCCTGATTGGGACATAATCAAAGAAGATTTATACTGCCCTATCAATTTCTTTACTAAATTACAGAAACCTGCATATTGTTTTCTTAATTTCTCCCATAGATGACTATTTACAAATTACAAGATTACTAAATTTTACCTAATTACGACTTTTTAAATTCTGCATAATTTAAATTCTATACTACATAATGACTACCAAATAATTTCAAATCTTAATGCGACCAAATTTTTCCCTATTTACTACGTACCATTACTAAAATCAATATTACAACGTAGTATAAGTCGGTCGACTAAATTACAATTTAATTTAACGAAACCCAACAGGTTTAAAAGCAAAATAAGAAGCCCCTTTCAAGGAAACGTAATTTTTGGGAATTCTATTTTTTGAGATATAATGCAAATATGCAATAAACACGATTAAGCACTTTGAAAAAAATTTATGCAATTCGTCGGCCACGAGTAGTAATTAAAAGACTACCCAACGAACAAAATTGACGGTCAATTGACAAGTAATGAATTAATTAATTAGTTTTAATTTAGAATATAGTGGTTTTGATGGTAGTCGTAGTCTGCATTACTTTGACGAACAAAATGAACGTCAAAGATTAAGTCAATTTGACATTTTACCGGTAGGCAATTAAATTTCACAGGAAGAGAAAAGAATTGTCGGGAGTATTCCGCTAGCGGAGTTGACGCACAGTTGTGCTCTGATTGGTTCCATTATAAAAGGAGCTAAATTGTAATTGGTTGATAGTCGACATGGAGAGGGTGAGTTGAATAGTCATCTGTAATCTCCCTAGTGCTTGGATTATTTTTGGTAATTTATTCAAGTCACAAATGTTTTGAAATTTTTTTGCATTTACGCTTTTGCCGGTACCTTCTTAGGGTTTAGCTATTTGTGATTGGCGTGATTCATTCAATGCATCTTTTTCTGCTTCTTCTAGTGCCTATCCTACCAGATGTTAGCGATCAGATCCACCTTCGAAGCTGCAGCTTGAAAGAGTAATGTAGATTTGTTGAACCAGTTTCGGAGATTCCTCAACTATGAGGTACGTCTACGACCAGGACTTCTTTTCCCTTCTATATAACCCTGTAAAATTAATTGTAGTAATTGGTACTTTCCGCCTCTGATCGAATGTCCAAGGTACTCTAGTTTCCGTCGTTTTATAGTGGCCATAAGTTCCAAGGAGCGATTCATTGTTTCTATAATTTCTACGTTGGTTACTCTATTCACCCATGAAACTCGTAGCACGCGTCTGTATGCCCACAATTCAAATGCACTGATTTTTCTGCATAGGTCCTGCGTCAACGTCTAGGCTTCTACCCCATACAGCAGCACGAAAAGCACATAACTCCTTACATTGAATTTTAAACTGCGGTTGCATAATAAAGATTTCAATTTGTTGAAAGCAAATCTGGCTTCTCCGATTCGGCTTCTCACTTCCTTTCGTTGTCTTCCTTCGTCATTTATTATCGTACCCAAATATTTATAGTCAGATATCCGTTGGATGATTTCATTGTCTATTACAATTCCTTATATTGCTGGTTGTGTTCCAGTTATTACCATATATTTGGTCTTTTTTAGATTCATGTCGAATCCGTATGTTGTGCTGCTTTTATATACACGGTTGATCAAGTTTTTGAGATCCTGTTCCGTTTGCACTATAAGCACAGAGTCGTCGTCATATTTTATATTATTAATGGCCGTTCCGTTTATCTTAATACCTTCAGTTATTTTGTTTAGTGCTGTTTTGAATATGATCTCTCAGTATACGTTGAATAAAGGTGGTGGCAGAATGCAACCCTGTCTCACACCACGCTTCATATTTATTTTTTTAGTGATGCCTTCTTTTTTTTGAACGCATACCGTTTCCAGTATAAGATTGTTATAAGGCGTAGGGCTTGGTAACCTAAGTTCAGTTGTAGTATTTCAAATAATTTATTGTGTTGTGTTCTGTCGAATGCTTTAGTATAGTTTATGAATCCAATATAGCAACGTTCAATTATTGTATTTAAAGCAAATAGTGCTTCACGCGTCCCTTATCCATTTCTAAATCCCAGTTGTGTATTTTACATAATAAATTCACATTTGTTATATATTCGGGTGTGTATTATTTTTAGGAAGATGTTCAAAGCATGGCTCATTAAACTAATATTTCGATATTCTTCGAGGATGGGTTTTTTAGGCAACGTTACAAGTGTAGATTTTACCCAGCCTTTGGGTATATTACCTGATCGATATATTGCGTTAAATAGATCTAAAAGTACTACAATATTGTCTTCATCTACAAGTTTTATTAATTCTGCAGGAATTTCGTCAGGTCACACTGCATTATTACTATTTTTTTTTACTTTCGTATTGCATGTATAATCTTTTCTTTTGTTATCTCTGGTGCCATTTCTGTGTTCCTTGTATACACAGCTTTCATCTTTTATCATCATAAAGTTATTCCAGGTACTCCTTAAATCAAGCAAGATTCTTTTCTACATTAATAATTACCTTCCCAAGTCCTAAGTCCGTTGTGGTTATTTTTCTTGTTACTACATACAGTGCATCGTTGTCGGTTAAAGAACTTTAAATGCGATGTTCTTGAGACCATAATAACTGAAAAATAACTGTATACAAATTTATCACAAAAGTTAACACCTAATTTGATCACTGGTGGTAATAAAGCTATGTGTAATGAGTAGGAAGGACGAATATAATTTTATTTTATCCGGAATAACTGGAAAAGTTAAGTGACGATAGAATTAGAATTTGACAAAAATGTTGGGCTTAAATTTCTAGACCCTAGTGAAATCTGGTACTAGTGGTGATGATCGTGGTGGTGGTGAGTAAGATGAAGGCTGGGTGATATTTTCTTTTGTTCGCAATAACTCAGAAACTTGAAAAGCGACTGCATTCAATTTTAACGTCATTTAATTGAATCGATTAAAATAATAGGCGGTGGGTCGAGTCGGCTGACTCAAATTTGTTTGGTTATTTTGTACAAGTCTAAAAGCTTTTTTTTCCTTTAATTAGGATTGCCACGTGATGCGCAGACAGACTAAACAGTGTTCATCCGTATTAGAAAAAATGCTACCTCAGCCAGCTTCAAACCCACGCATCCCGGGTGAAAAACAAGTACTCTGTCTGTTTGTCTACGGAGGCAACTATTGGTTCTTAGTGAACTGACGGTACAATCAGCCAATTCTAGCAATAGTCTGTTGAAATTGAATACATTTTACATTAGCCTAAAGCTCTCCAATACAATTATGCTCTAGCAGGTATTATCGGTATTTTAAACGAACAAATATGTAAATTGGTTATGAAATACAATTACCATAACTATAACTCGGGCAACAAAGTGTTCTCTGCTTCCGAAAGTCCCAAGAAAGGCTTATCTCGAGTGAAGACGGGCACAGACTGGGGGATATTCGTTATTGCTAACTTCTTTGACCACCTATATAAACTTCTAAATTGCTTGAGTGTTTAATCATTGTCTCAAAGAGAAAAATTCAAGAAAAGTCTGGAAATAGGTAGAAGCAGCTAGTAGAGAATAAGAGTCCTATACAAAGTCACGCTTTAAAGCATTGTTCCTACTATTATGGTGTATATTGATGGTGGATGGTCTACTCTATCATAAGAAGGTGAATATAATGCATTAAGTGTTTATGTTAGATTTGCCATACTATCTAGTTACATACTTTGTAGCTTGGAGTACTAAAAGCTAAAACCTTCGTTTGTTATAGGGACTGAGATTAATCATCCAAGCTATATTACGCTGGCACAGCCACTTAATAACTCCGAATCGTGATGTATCCAGTAATTTGTTGCTAATTTGTTGCGAATTTGTTACCCTATTTTTGAATTTGTTGCACCAGCCGTTTCCGAGAAATCGCGGCTATGCTGGCGTAATATTACGCTGGCACAGCCATCTCTGTATCTTCGGATCTAACGTTCCGATCCAGTTCGAACTGGATGCATAATTTGTTGCAAATTTGTTGCCATCATTTGGGACTAATCTTGAATTTGTGGCATCAGCCATTTCCCAGAAATCGCGGCTATGCTGGCGTAATATTACGCTGGCACAGCCATCTCTGTATCTTCGGATCTAACGTTCAGATCCAGCTCGAACTGGATGCATAATTTGTTGCAAATTTGTTGCCATCATTTGCGACTAATCTTGAATTTGTTGCAACAGCCATTTCCGAGAAATTGCGGCTATGCTGGCGTAATATTACAGGATACAGTCAACTTAACGAGCAAAACTGTTACAGACTATTGACCGAAAATTTGATGTAAAGAGTAAGAAATCGCGCAGAATAGTGTTTTTAAGGTTTGGTTATCTCTTGTGAGATCAGAGCTAACTGTTTTTATCATTGTTTTAAAGGTTAGTAATAGTAATGGTTTAATGAAACATATCTGACAGAAAAAATCTTAAGCAAAAATTTGTAGGAAATTTTTTCCTTCCCCCAACTATTTAGCCGTCAAGAATAATTTAGATTTAATCAAATATTTTATGCTCTTGCAAATTTTTTAATCGCACTTTTGGAGGGACGGACTGTGTGTTATAAAGACTGGTTCAAGAGTGCAATTAACAAAATCCTCTTTAAAGAGGATTATTTGGAGTGAGACAACAATACGTATACGAGTCTCCTCATAGATATAATGTTGCTACTAGCCTCGGCGGCAGCGGCCGACTTCACTGCCTATGGACTGGCGTCTACCTGCGAGCTAATCGTTTTATTGCTATGTGAATCAAAATAACAAAATTAATGTTTTTTGAACTTATAACATCAATATATTCCGTAATATTTTTTAAGCTGAAAAAGGCGTAATTTGAATTTTAAAAATTGATCGATTTGCGTTGATTTTAACGTTTTTCAGTAATTACTCTGCTTATTAAGGAGCTGAAGAAAATACATATTGTAATAAGATGACATTCCTTTTCATACACCTCTGTAAAACGATTTCTATGGACTTTTTGAAAGTATTTTTATATAATTTAGATAGTTGCGCTGAATTCTGTGCAATGTTGAAAAAAACTCCTGGCTTATTAAAGAAAATTTATAGTGCTAACAAGTATGATTTAAAATAAATATAATGTGAATTTTATGTCAGAGTGCTAGAAAATTAATTATACATTTCTTATTATTCATTACGGTAATGACATTACTACATAATCTGTGGTATGCTTTTAGCTGATTAATTTTACTTCAATAAAAAATTAAAGAAAACCTTTATTATTGAACAAAAGGGTTTATTTTTATAAAATTATATTTTTAATTTTTATTTCGATAATAATTTAACGTACATAACTAAACGGGGTACAACAGGAGTAGTATCTTTACGATTAACGGTACTTTTTTCAAAGTCATCCACTTCCAACCAGCACGTGTCCCTCTTCGATAAACAAAAGCTGTATAATGTGCCGGCTTATATGCTACTATTCCTATCAAATATAACTCTGAATCATCTTCAAGTGGATTATTAATTTTTTAGGAATGTTGCAGAGTAAAACAGACCTTTCATTTTCTATCTGATTGAACACTTGAAAATTACAATGTCACCTAAAAATTTTAAATTAATTCTTTGATTATTGTGAATTACATATTTCATTCTTTCTACGCTTATAATTGATATTAAGCGTAAATAATTAAAATTTTTTATTAATTCTTTACCTATTTTTGTTAATACATGTTGAGCACTGAATTCAGATTCACAATAATGACAATGACTATTATCAATTGCTTGCAATTTCTGGATAATGTTTTCGAAGTTAGTGGATTCCAAATCAATATCTGATATTTGAAGTGTCGGTAGTTTTATTGATTTCTTTTTTTGCAGCAGAAGCATTCAACTTTTCTATAAAGCTGGGAAAATCTTGAAATAATTTTTGGGCCAGATGCTCAGCATTAAAATGACAATCCATCACTAAAGTTTTTTTAAATAAATTCGATTCTTCAATCTGAAAGTACTCAGCTAAGACCTGTGCTCTAAGAGTATAAGTGTGCGATTGCAGTCCATTTTTTATCATATATAATACCATTTTGAAAAAATTTGAGTGAATGTTGCTTATCTGAAAGACAGTAAGTTGATTTTAAGTAAGTGTTTGTGAAAAAAAAGGCCTTGTGCAATGTAAAAAAAACTACGACTTTAACAAGATAATTTAATAAAAATCACTCACCTTTTCAATTAAATGCTGAAAATCTGTAACTGCCAGAAGGGTCAAATATAATATGCTGTCATATGCGCATGTGTTTTTCAGAGTGACTTTTCTATTGCCAATTTTGCACTCAGCCAGACGAGGATCATTTCCATTAGAAATTACCGAAAGAGCATGATTTTTGTCCCACTTGAGTGAATCTTTAACATCGTCCTTTTTTCCACGATGATATTTAGCTTTAGATCGGGTGTTTATTGGTTTGGTCGATTTTCGAAGTCCATCGGTTTTCTTTGTTGCGTCTGACTTTGAACCATCTATGAATTCATTCCTTTTTTGACAGTCGAAGCACAATCTTTTACTACCGTACCCTTCCTCCGTTAAAAGTTTAGAACATAAGTCTAGTGTATGCACAAATTTACCACATTTTGCACATGTGTGTGCTCCAGTAGGTTCATCTCCATTGTTACAAGCTGGGCACGTACCCAGTGTTCTAAGATTCATAGAAGTTGCTCGCTTTTGGGAATCAATTTTTCTTTTTTTATTTAATATACTGCCATTTTGGGTATATTTATTGGATCAACGCCTATATTGCCATGTATTTTTTTCTTTTTTGCAGAACGTTTTCTAACCAAATCAACTAATTCTTCGGGTGATTCAAGAGTAGAAATTTCAGATGTTGATTCAATTGGAATTTTATTTTCAACGGCTTTTTTTCTCTTGGTCGACCTTTTCCACCCCAATCTTCTACTTCAGTGAAAGACATGAATTTTTTAACGTGATCTTCTTTCAAACAGTTGTAACAAATTAAAAAACCTTCATGAAGTGCAGAGCATTTTTTGTGAATAGCTGATTCACACAAAGAGCATACTAAGCAAACATCTTGCAAAAGATCCTTCTCTTCACAAACTTGACACTCTTGATATGGTTGTGCATTGCTATTAGGAGTCACGCGTTCAAGTAAAGCGGCGTTCAAAATTAATGCTTTACCTTTTAACCATTCCACGTGATCCTTAACAAATTCATCTACTCGAGCACGGTAGCCATATTTCTTCATAAAGTGCGTTTTTAATTTGTTGAACTCTCCTTCGACTGACGCACTTGATGCAGGTATGCGACCAAAGTTGAAAGAGGGACTTAAAATATTTCCCCAAATTGGAAACAATTTAAGATCTTTTAAGAGCTGTCCAACAAAATCTATATTGTGCAAGTAATAAGGATTTGGGGCGCCTTTTCTTTCTTTAAAATTATCTGACACCTCATTGTATATATTTACTGCCCATATTCCCCAATGATTCAGCTTAGCGTCATTTTCACCGTCACTGTAAATAATTTTTTCGAATATACTATTCGGCTCATCCTCTTATTACTTCGTCTTCCTCGTCACATACAACGGCTGTAACGTTAATGTTTTTTCTTTAAAACTGTTCCGAGCGCATTTGTTATTAATTAATGATTAAAAAACTTTTCACTTAAGAAATAATTATAAAAAAGATGAGTTAAATTTTTTACTTCTTTTACAGCTAGTTTTTAGTCTTACAAAATAGTGCATTGGTTATATTTTGTTTTTCTGTTTAATGTACGTCGAGCGGTATTAAAGGAATAGAGCTAACTTCATCCGAAACTAATTTTTTAATTTTAACTTATCTTATTACTTATCAGCAACAATAATAGAACAAAATATTTTTAAATGCTCACACAATTGTGAAATAACTAATTTCAGAATGTACTGTATAAAAAATTTCAGAAATATCGTAAAGATACGATTCGTCATATACTAAACTCTGAATTTAAGTTTTATTCAGTATTTCTTGAAAAAACTGAACATTTTGCAAAATTTAAGCCATTGTCGAGAAATGAAATCTAAAGCCATAATAATGGTTTTCAGAAAAAATACTCTTTTGAAAAACTGTTATACGCTGTTTATTCGTTCGACGTACCTCAACTGAACTACAAAAAATCTATACTATCTTGAAATAATCTAGTGTGAAATACTTACTTGTAATAAGGTTTTTCAATCACTGTTGTTTTTCTTTGCAGAGAAATCCTTCATGCTCACATTTTGAAACCAAAAAAAGCGATTTAATAATTTCGGTAGGCTCTTCCAAGTCCTGTGACATAAGTAGCTGACCAATCGAAGCCATATAATAAGTAAATACCGTTCTTGGACGCGATTTCAACAAAATTTAATACTTTTTCTGGAAGTGAGCTACATCTATTCGGATTCTAGTCGAAAATTTAGTTTTCAGCATCTCATCAGCGTACTCTTCGATATTCTTACACGAAGAATAAACCAAAACTGCTGCATTCAAAAGAGCTCTTGATTCGTCACAAATCATTTCTCGTGGAGGTGGAGCACCAGAGTTGTGGAAATCATTCAAAAACGAAACAAGGTCTTTTGTAGTATGCCTCTCTCCAATCCTTTGAGCTAAAGTAAATTGACACTCGTCACAATGCACACTGAAAGAACTCAGAATTTTAGATAATTTTTCTGTAAATTCTTCATAAAAAAAGTTATATTATTACCTCATTACATACAAAAATAATGATGGATCCTTTAAACTGATAGGTCTTTTAATTTTCTGAACTTTTAGACCAGTAGCATCCATACATACAGACGCTCCATTGTACATTTTAATTACTTTTTTATACGCATTCACTTGTTCGTTGGTCCAGTAGTCTGCACTGAAAGGGCTTTGATCAATATCATGTACGACGTTTGCAAGCGTGCTATTTTTCATCCTGTCCAAAGATGTCATTAGGCACTTATCAGCATATTTTTTCCTTGACATTGCAGCATGTACAGTGTTGGAATTTCTTAATATAGCAGGCCTGGGACTTCCATCAGGCATTAACTCAACAGCTTCCTGAGAAAGATAATTGTCGACTGATCCACACTTGTGAACTTTTGTTTCCACTAGTAGCTGCTCTGCCGCTCGTAAATCACTTACTCCGCAATTTTCCTTTCCAGATCCAGGACTTATCTTGAATTCAAGTAATATGCTGCCGATGACTTTAGAAAAATCACAACTATACTCACTACCACACTTGCAATATGCTAAAAAAAATTTTATTTTAAAAATTTTGTTGTAAGTATTTTCAATGAAAATTCCATATAAATTTGTACACTCAATATCAAAGAAAACATGAAGTTAGATTTAAATAAAGCTATCCGAAAGTAGACGTCAGCAACACTTTTGTAAATAGTCGCATTTTATTAAAAAGAAGTTGAGCTTGCGTTTAATAACAATCTTATATATTATTATTTTGATGATATGATATCAATACAATAAATGTTTTAAATAACAAAAAATTTCTCTGTATTATGAAAATTGTTTACACTAAACCTTAATTAATATATAGCTACACATGTAAATATTACCTGTCACATGGCCAGATTTATCATAGTTCATATGCTTACTCTTGTAATTCCATCCACATTTAATTTTAGTGACACTTAATATGAGACGATTAAAAACTGTTTGATAAGCCCCACTTTTTTAAAGTAAGATACTTTCTTTTCCTGTCTTTGGCTTCACGAGTTGCAACACAGTAGTTTACTTCTTCGGTCATTTCAGTAAATTCACTTTCATTCATACAATACTCAAATGAAACCTCTTTTTTATTGTATACATCAGATTCATTTGTATCATTTAACGAACTGTTCAAGGTGCTGTTTGCTTCGTCGGCGACTGCTGAACTTTTTTCTTCATTAAACAAATTCAAGCTTTTTTTAATCTCATCCAAATATTTCTTCTCTCGAAGAATAAGAGCGTGAACTGAGCCTGCTGTATAATATTGCTCTAAAGCAATTGAAACGTCATTATAAACTGTATCACTTCTAGGAACCACTAGATTATTCACGAAAATTCAATGTGCGTAAGCTTTAATCACATGGATGAATTCTTCAGCTGATTTTTTAGGAGGCCTACCTACGCGTCGTAACATTTGTCAAGAGATGATCACTACACAGTAAAAGAGTCCGTTTTGTACACTGTGTGCTTCACAAATGAAACAAAACTACCTACCGACTGCCATTTTTTAACCGGTGTGAAAAGAGCGACCAATACTAGCAGCCAAAATTTCCGCAGTTTCCCGAAGTGAAATAGACCGTTCTATGCCCATTTTTTACTACTATTCCTTTCCTAACAAAGATTTAAGCAATTTTAATTCCAAAGTTAATGGGATGTCATTTGACTTTTTCTCTGTTATTTTACATAATATACTGTAAAAACAACTGCTCCGTTATAAAATTACTGTATAAGTTAATTTTTATTTTGCGGGTTTACACTAAATACTGTTAGTAAAGATGTACGTATTAGTACCTGCACCTGAGTCACTGTACTTATGCCGACTGTAATCTTTCTGACAAGAAAAATATTTCTAAGGATAAGTACAGGTATAATTAGCCCTAAAATTAATAGTAAAACTTTTGCAAGCTTAATAGTTTCCTAGAAAAGTTATAAACCATGATCAGAATGAATAGATGTAATGCCCACCATATTTCTTTTCCTATATATTTAAGACAATAAAATAGGTAAATTAATAATAATAACTGATAATGATAAATTAACGAGATCTTTAAAATGTAAAAATGTGTACCCATTGTCACAGCTTCTACACAATCAGATTTAAGGTTTTAAGGTAATTTTGCTGGCATGGGTATTGAAATTTAAAATAAAACGGGACGCGGTTACCGCTTTGTTAAAAATACTGAAACCAACTTTCAATTTTTACCATCTGATAGTCGGACCCTTTTAAAAACTCGACATTGTTTTTTTATAACAATGTCGAGTTGGTGGTGGAACCCGGACATTACGTTCATTTTGGTCTCGTATACTAATTGATGTGTCACTCCAAATAATCCTCTTTAAAGAGGATTTTGTTAATTGCACTCTTGAACCAGTCTTTATAACACACAGTCCGTCCCTCCAAAAGTGTGATTAAAAAATTTGCAAGAGCATAAAATATTTAAAATATTTGATTAAACCTAAATTATTCTTGACGGCTAAATAATTGGGGGGAAGGAAAAAAATTTCCTACAAATTTTTTGCTTAAGATTTTTTTCTGTCAGATGTATGTTTCATTAAACCATTACTATTTACTAACCTTTAAAACAATGATAAAAAACAGTTAGCTCTGATCTCACAAGAGATAACCAAACCTTAAAAACACTATTCTGCGCGATTTCTTACTCTTTATATCAAATTTTCAGTCAATAGTCTGTAACAGTTTTGCTCGTTAAGTTGACTGTATTCTGTACCTTTCAAACAGAATTGAGGAAACCGGCAGGAGGCAGTGACTACTAAGAAACGGCTAATGCAACAAAATCAAGGTTAGTGGCAAATGATAGCAACAAATTTGCAACAAATTATGCATCCAGTTCGAACTGGATCGGAACATTAGATCCGAAGATACAGAGATGGCTATGCCAGCGTAATATTACGCCAGCATAGGCGCGATTTCTCGGAAACGGCTGGTGCAACAAATTCAAAAATAGTCGCAAATGATAACAACAAATTTGCAACAAATTATGCATCCAGTTCGAACTGGATCGGAACATTAGATCCGAAGATACAGAGATGGCTATGCCAGCGTAATATTACGCCAGCATAGGCGCGATTTCTCGGAAACGGTTGGTGCAACAAATTCAAGATTAGTCGCAAATGATGGCAACAAATTTGCAACAAATTATGCATCCAGTTCGAACTGGATCGGAACGTTAGATCCGAAGATACAGAGATGGCTGTGCCAGCGTAATATTACGCCAGCATAGCCGCGATTTCTCGGAAACGGCTGATGCCACAAATTCAAGATTAGTCGCAAATGATAACAACAAATTTGCAACAAATTATGCATCCAGTTCGAACTGGATCGGAACGTTAGATCCGAAGATACAGAGATGGCTGTGCCAGCGTAATATTACGCTAGCATAGCCGCGATTTCTCGGAAACGGCTGGTGCAACAAATTCAAAAATAGGGTAACAAATTCGCAACAAATTAGCAACAAATTACTGGATACATCACGATTCGGAGTTATTAAGTGGCTGTGCCAGCGTAATATAGCTTATCATCCAGTGGCATGGAAGCAACCCTTGTTATGCAAAATTTCTTTTATAAGTTATGAAGATTCATCAGTCCATGATAAAATTTCAAAACTATGGATTAGATTTGCTCATATAAATAGATTAATGTCGTGGCATGATTACCTAATAGGAGTGGATTATTTAACAAAAGACAAAGTTAACGGTATGGTAAGATACTTGTACGTTGTTTAGATAGTGATATCCAACAGGACGTAAAATTAGCTTAGATAAGCACCCAAAGATGCAGCACCAGTTTACTTTCAGTTTAAAGGCTTGACCCAATAAGTATCAATTTCACTTCATGACAAAGTATACTTCTTTAAAGTTATTTTTTTAGGTAACACTTACTTAAATATTAGCTGTTTTAGAATGCATAGAAAAGTGGACCAATCACTGGACGATAAAACTGAAAACCACACAGAACCTATTTTCTAGCACCACATCATAATAAGGGAGTGAAGTGGTATTTGAAACCTTGACAAAAGCCATTTTTTACCAACCTGGCATATATGTGCAAGAGTATGTTCACAGGAGATGATGAATATTTGAAACGCAATCACTCAACAGAAAGAAAGAAAAACAAAATTGTGCTGCCTGAATTAGAATATGGGGAAAAGGCAAGCAACCAGTATTAAAAAGAAATGTTAATGTATTGTTTTCCTAGCTCGGTTTTCATAATTAAAACGATACTTACGCGTGGAGTAAAAAACTGTATAGCAAACATCTTAATAAGCACTCTTTAACTACTGATATGATTCTTAGCTTTTACCATTTACTCGTAATTTATTGCAGTCAAACCATAAACCTAATATTACGTTGCACATTACGATGGAATTGGATCATTCGGTACTCTCCAGCTAAATATTGCACCATATACAAATGACGTAATTTGGTCTTTGAATGGAAGGCCGTTTTCAGGAAAGTAGTGAACCAACGTCAGAACCTTGAGGAACACCACATGACTGTAGCTTGTGCAACTATTTTCGTTCTCAGTTTAGATGAAGTAATTTATGTTGCCTAAGTAAAATCAAAACTAATGTAAGGGAAGTTCTCCAATTTCGAAAAAAGTGTTACTTAAAATGATGTCATAGTTATCGGGGTCAAAGGCTTTTTAGTATCCAAAACTAGTTCATCGCCTTCAGCTCCGCTTGAGTAATATGTCGTCAAGAATTTTCAACTTAAATATTTGTTGCGCCATACTGGCATTTAAACCTTCCCGAAAACCGAAATAAATAATTGTTACTCAAAGAACAAGTTAGTTTTCATAAGTGATTTCAGTAATTTAGAGAACACAACATTCGGCCGATAATTCCATATTCCTGTGGAATCTCCGAATATCATTCATCTCTAGAGATATTAGGATTTTTTCAAAAATAATAGGGCTCCTTTCTGGTTGAACTACACGACTTATAATGTATAGGTTCGGCCGGGTGAGTACTAAAATTTCTTTTTCGGTACCTTCGCTAGAAAGATATAATATGTTGGTACTTCTATTCGTCTAAAACTAGGATCTCCTACATTTTGGAAGTTAAAAATGGCTTCTTATTGGTATTAATTGAGATACAAATTTGGTTAAATATTGTAAACAATATGACATCAATATTAATATTAACCTCTTAAAGTCCACATTTAGAAAAAGTGGAGTAAAAATTTTTTTTGAGAATAATTATGAATACAACTTATTAAATTAAAAATGTTTATTTTTTTTTAATAACAAAAAAACCAATGTTCCTGTTTTGGAACAATGGTCCACAAAGTTATATATGAAATGCAGCAAAACAATTTCTTTTTTTATTTATACATAAATATACATGACATTTGGTGCAATAAAAGAATGTCTTCAATCCACAACTAGGCTTCTTACATCTTTGTCTTTCTCCCTTTTCACATGGAAAGTGTGCTATTTTATCTGTGCGAACGTCAAATTGGGGTATGGGCTTTGTTTGGCTTCTCTTCTTTTTTTCTTCGAATTCTTTTTCAATACCACCACTTGGCCTTCCTCTTTTTCTTGAATTTTCGCCCTTTCCCAAATGACAGAGCCCTTCTGCTATCTCAGCACGAAAACCAAGTGAATCTAAAATATCTTTTTGTCGAGTCCTGCTTTTAGCATATCGGTCCTGTAACGTATCCATGCTGTAACTATGGCCAGGTCTATAAAATGGAAGAATATTTTTAGATACCATTTTCTGCTTCTTAGTCCTATTCTGTAGTATGATATGAGGCCATCTAACAAATCGACCCCACCCATAAAATGGTTGTATTGTTTTACCATATTTGGCCGCTGAATATTGATATTGGCTTTGGTTCTACGATCAAAACGTTGGACGGTATCATTTGGCTGTGATCCACAAAAGGTACTTGTCAAACAAACACTTTTGTTGTCATACCATTTCAAAGCAAATATTTTTACCCCATCTATCATAGCTTCATACTCCTCGTATGTTCCTCTACCTTTCTTTTTCATATCCTTGTCGTTGGTAAACACCAAACCATGGATTCTATCTTTTCTTACAGTGCCCAAACAGTAAATGCCATCTTTGTAAAGGTTGGAAAGAAGTTTCATCGAGGTGAACCAATTGTCAAAAAATAACAAGTGGTTTTGATGGTTGATGGTTGAATCTGCGACTTGTGGTATTCTGCAAGCAGAACTCCAATACAGGCGATGTCTTGGTAAACCAAAACGGGCATGTATACAACAGTTTTAAGAAAATCTCTAATTCTGCTTGTGAAAGGTTCAGAGGTTTGTTAATATCAATCTTACAAGCACATAGGTTGCCTTGTTCTGTTATTAGGGACAACATGTCATTTGGAAAAACATTTCAAAGTAGTGTATGTGTCTTCCTACTTCCAGCTCGTCTCATATATCTTGTAACGTAAACTCTGGAAGAGGCAAATTATAATCAACTTCCTTAACTCTAGTCCATTTGTATTCTTTCTTCCCTTTAGCAGCTAGACTGCTTAGTGGTTCGTCATCTTCAGATTCAGAAGTGGAAACATTTTCGCTATCGCTAGTGGGAGCGTCCTTCGATGTTGGTCTCGTTGGTGCATACTCGTCATCAGACTCACTTATATTGTCATCTTCACTATCGCTTGGTAAATAAGCCGTATTTCGCTAAAAAAAATATTTCATTGAAAGTAACATTGAACATTAATTGTCCATTGTTCCACATTGGGAACTATGAAAAAACCTAACCTATTGACCATTGTTCCTGTTTTGGAACATTGAGAAATATTTGGTTTGGGAAGTTGTGATAAAGAAATATATAATAAATTAAGCTGGTAACTGTTCTTACATAAACTACTAACATACCTTATTTTTGTTAATGTCGTATATTGTCCAAAAAGTCGAAAAAACACTTGTAGAAACACCCCCATGTGCTGAATGACAAGTTATGATGCAGTTGTTGTTTCTATCTCTACTATTACTTAATAGATGACACTAAATATAAGTTTTAAGCATGGACTTCATTGTTCCAGTTTAGGAACAATGGTCTATCAAAGAAACTTCAGCAAATTTCAATTTTTTAATTTTTTAAAGGCATTTCTTTTCAGTGTTCCTAATTAGGTCCATTGGACCTTAAGAGGTTAACACGGTAAATGAATGGTAATATTCTTTTTGAAATGATACGGAATGTGATACTGCTATTACTGAAAATATAGCAGAACTGTCTAATAGCTGAGATTCGCGTTTTATTGCATTTCCTATACCATAATTCAACGAAATGTGGTAAAATAAGGAAAAGTGGTTATCACATAAAAATTATATGAGGTGCAATTGGAAATATTCATTATGAATATCAGTGAATATAAAACCTGGATTCATTAAATAAATGCAGGGTTGTTGACCTAGAAAACCACGTGTTCTGCTGGTTTTAAATAATATAGTAAGCCAACAAGAAAAGGTCTTGTATTGAATATCTCTAAAAATAATCTATTGCAGTAACGACGTATATTATTATTAATATTATTACTAATGTCAAATGTATGATAGATATCCAATGAGTTTTAAGGAAAATCGTATTAATTGGTTTTCCAGTATCGTCTTTATGTCAGCAATTTGTATTTTTGATTAGTTACTTTGTTGAGCCTATATATTTACATGAGTAACACTTTCATAGACGCTTAACTTTAACTGATGGACTACCAGTGGTTGGCCTTTAAGCTTCGTATAAACGGCTTATTAACGGAAAATGGATAATAGTCTATTAAACAAATTCGTCTAAGGAGATGTGTGTTTTATTGAGTGACCTGATTCAAGTATAAAATTAATCTTTTATAGTCTGTTAGTAATAATTTAGTAATTATAATTTATCGATGAATTTTAAATGGTAACCATAGTATCAAAACATACTTTAGAAAAAGTGTAAAATATTTTAATGTCGAATCACGAATCGTAACAATTGGTTTCGATTCTTCGTAGGTTTATTTTGTGATTAAATCTGGATAGATGTATGCGTGAGTAATTGAGTAATGAGCACGTATCAAATATTATTGTTCGTTGTTTATTAACGGAGCATAACATTTGTCAGGTGATTTAACACTGAATTTATGTATAGGATCAACTTCCTAAAATATCTTTATACCTGGATTCTGCGAGTATTTTTTAATAAAGGCAGTTACGGTTTAATTCCATTCTAGCGTCTCATTTATACGTAAATCATAGTTTAAAGAGTTGGAGCGATATGTGGAACCTTTTTAATGTTAAATTCTCAAAAAAATGTTATTCTTGTTAAGACCCAGCGCACTTTCCAGATCTATGAGATTTATGAGTGTTAATGAGCCAACGGAGTAATTACGAACTTTTGATTTATCTCAAATGACGTGTACGAAAATCGCTTCTTATAATTTAATTTTTGTATCCATTATCGATTACAAAGCTCAACGCTAAAAGGATCTAAATAAAACTTAGTTAATTATAACCAGTCAGTGCATTATTCCCCTATATAGTGTTACTTAATGCCACAAGTACAATTATACGTCGCCAATACAAATAGCTTATTAGTTTTAATTTAATAAACACTGCAAATGAAAAACTGATTATAAAGGTTTTAGCATCAGTTTTAACACTAGAACGACCGGAAGGGGTCATTTAACCCCTTTTGAAATTTGCCTTTCCGTAGGACCGGTCCTATTAGTTGTTGGTTTATGTGCTCTCGTGACTTTTAATATATTTGGTTAGAGATCTTATTCCTTTAATTCAGAATTTTTATTCTGAACAGTTCCGGAAAAAAATGTAGTTATTATGTTGTCGACGTTAGGGGGTCTGATGACCCCTTAGTGTTTATATGTACGAATAATGAATTCGTATGTTATGTTTTTACCCAAACTTGACCAGACAGTTTATATTTGGAGTACAGGTGAATTTGGAATGCAAATTTATATTGCAGTGTGTCATATTTTTTTGTATAACGATCGGAAAGTCTACATATTTTCATATAGTACTGGTAGTCATCAGTATGATTCAAACAGAAGTATATGGATGTGTGTTTTTTTATGTTGTATCGAAGTATAAGCAGTAAAGAAATGTGTTGCAGTATCGAATTGTGTTTTGAATCTGTTTTTTGATGCGTCGCAGCAACATTGAAATACCGGTACGTCAATCGTAGCGGAGCGCAGAAGGGTGTTTCAGCAGCAAGCTGCCTCTGCCTGTGTGGGTCGCGCGGTAGGGGAATAGATCGCTGAGCGTACGCGCAACAGTAAGGTACAAACTGATGGCGTGGCGTGGCAGTGGGGACAGCGGCAGTAGTGTTTTTGACTGCAACGAGTGCGCACACATTGACCGGCCGCAACGCGTTGTGGTTACGGGTGATCGGAGCGTGTGACTGGTATGGCTCGAAGAATGGAGCTTACTGAGGTAGAGATTTTAGAAGGGTTGAAAAATATTTCTCCTGCACAGTCTGAAGTGGAGAGTGACGATGAAGATAAGGAGAGTGCAAAGAGTGACAACGATATTTCAGACGAGTTTTCACTGTTCTAGTAATAGTTCTTCAAGCGACGATAATGAATATCTTACTGATTCAACTCGTAAGTACCGTATTTTTTATCTCGACATCACAAAATGTTTGGTACATTGAGTGATTTAGTTTCTAGTGTTAAATTTAGTCTGTCACGGTGGTAACGACATATTTCTCTCCCCATAAAGGTCAACGCACATCTTTGCGGGGCAAAAATGTGCGTATTGACGTCCCAGTGGACAATCCAGGGAAAATCGGACGTGGAGGTGCTGCTGTCAACGATAAAGGTAAATCAAATACATGTTTGCAGTTTCCAATTATTTTACTACACAAAATCATATATTGGATTACATAACTCAATTATGAACATACTTTGCGCACTAATAAAGTATGTTTCTGTTCCAACAGAGTAATCAAGCAGGTCAGGGTCTTCCTCAAAAAAACCAAAGACGACCTGGACAATCAACGGATGCGTCATTCATCTTCTCGTCAAGAAAACCAACAGTATGCAGAAACTGAAGATGTAGACAAAAGAAAATATTTTTTCCAGATGCAGTGACCAACAATTTGAACCAGCACTCTTCAGGTACACCTGAAATCGTACAGCAACCAAAAACTCTTGGACGGGGGCGAGGCAGGAAGTCTACCGAATAGCCTAAAAGAAACGTTGGTGATGTTGAGCTCAGACCTGATGGAACACCTTGGACCTATGTTGAAGCTGGCAATACCTCAGGTAGGAGAGGCCAACAAAACGTTCTGAAGGAAACTCCAGGTCCAACAGGATGTGCTAAGCTAAACATTGAACATGATTCCCCCGCGAGTGAATTGACACTGGTTATTACGAATTCAATGTTGACCATGATCAAAAATGCACTGAAGAAGAAGCTCGGTCAAAGTTGGGGGTAAACGATTGGACTATTAGCTTGGAAGAGCTTGAAGCATTTATAGCTGTATGCTACGCTCGAGGAGCTTTTGGCTCAAAGGGGCACGATAAATATGGTCTATGGGATCAAGAATGGGGTCCCCCATTTTTCCCCAAAACAATGTCAAGAAACAGATTTTCAGAAATCATGCGATTTATACGCTTCGACATTCGGTCAACCCGTTCCAAGCGAAAAGAAGCAGACAAATTCTGCCTTGCTTCAGATCTATGGGGAAAATTCGTAGACTCCTGCCTCGCGTGCTACAGGCCTACCGGAAACATGACCGTCGACGAGCAGCTATATCCCACTAGTTGTCGTTGTCCTTTTATCCAGTACATGCCAAGTAAGCCGGACAAATACGGCTTTTGCGCGATGCTGAAAACAGATATGTGCTGAATGGATCACCGTATCTCGGTAAAGATGAAGAGAGGCCAGCAAACCGTTCGCTCGGAGAACACGAGTATTGAAGCTTTCAGAACAATACCTATACAAGGACCGTAACATTACCACCGACAATTTTTTACGTCCACAAGCCTCGCACAAAATCTGAAAAAAAGAAACACAAGTTTAGTGGGTACTCTAAAACGTACTAAACAAGAAGTTGCCCTGTCAGTCAGGCAAAACAATGCATTGTACTCCACTGAACTTTTAAAATCATGCGATAATCTGTTGACTACCTACCAGGGGAAAAACCCCCACAAAAATGTTTTAGTTTTAAGTACTATGCACACTGGTTATGATATTGAAAACGACACTGTAAAAAAGATCCCTGAAACTATTCGTTACTACAATGCGACTAAAAGTGGGGTTGATGTAATTAATCAGATGTCACGAAAATACAGTGTGCGAGCTTCGACACGCAGGTGGCCTGTGCATGTATTTTACAATGTGTTAGATTTAGCCATAATTAATGCTGACACAATCTTCCAACTCGTAACAAACAGAAAAATTAAACGCAGGGACTTTATTCTGAAGATTTGTGATTGGCTAGCTGCACCGTATGTCGTTACCCGAAAAGCTAGATACTTACATTTTGCTGTTGATGTTGGCAACAAAGAAGAAGGTAACCACAAAAAATGCCAAATACTTGTTGGTTGCAAAGGTAACAAAACCAAAGATGTTTGCAATACATGTCAAAATAAGGTTTGTGGAAGTTGTCAAAGCAAAAGCGTTAAGTGCGCCAAATGTGATCTGCAGAATAGGGTTTACTGCTTGTATTGTGTCACCGGTAGGTCTATTCTTAACACGTTATTTAATAATTTGTAAATATTTTACTACAAAAACATCTCCATTGAGCAGAAAATAAGCAACCTGAAAGAAAAAATAGGTCCTGTAAATGCAGGAACATTCAGTGTAAAAGATTTGCAGTGATAGGCAAAAGTGTCTTTTACGACGTTACGTGCACTCGCACGTGGTTGGATGCCCTGCTCTAAACCACTGTACGAAAAGCCTTTTTAATGTTTATGTTGTTTTTAAACAAATCAACCTGATGTAAACTTGTTTTTAATGTTCCACGTGATTACAACTGCCATTTTTTTAAACGTTGACTTCTAAAGCAGTTAACATATTTTGTATTCTTTATAAAAATACATAAAAAAATAAATAAATATCTGCTTTAGAATGATATTTACTCGTCCTTAATCAAAACTACCAATATCCTACTCACCCACACCCAGATAACAATCGATATAAACAAAAAAACAGGCAGGGGTCATTTGACCCCTCATGGTCGCTCTAGTGTTAAACTGTCTTTTATTAAAATTAAAATTGTCTTTAAGTATAAACTCTTTGCAGCAGTTTTATAAGAATCCGTCAATTGAGATTTAAGAAGAGATATTTTGTGTACATTAGTGTAGGAGCGAACGTCTGTTATTGAAGATATGACATTTCTCTTATCGTCACCTATTGTATGTAGATAGGTGCATTCAATAAATTGCGCAATAGCTTGTTGCATACAATCTCAGTGAATAAAATTAAAAGTTAAAATGAAAAAACCTTCTCATATTCTACAATTGTCAACGATGATTCAAATTTTGAAATTAAAGCTTTAGTAAAATGGCTCTAAAGATGCTCACGATTTTGTTAGTATATAATTTGGATACTTTTATCTACTGGAGTATCGCCAATATGGAAAATAACGCAAGGTATTTTTTCATTTTTATTTGTTCGTTGTGGCGGTGGCACGGCGGCACTCCTACCATTCCCCATAAAATCCAATTCCTTATCACGTTGCATTGGTTCTGATTCCAACTCTTTGTTTAGAATTTAAGTGTACAGAAAAGATAATAATATCTTTCATTAATCACTGCAAGATAATAAAAGACACAAGAGTAGACGTATAAAATGTACGTATAAATGTAGTCATTTTCAAAAATCTGGACTAAGTCAACTCTTTAGGTCATTAAAGGGATCGAGTAATAAATAAATTCTCCTTTAAAAATACAAAAGCAAAATAAAGTGTTTACCCACATCTTGTTTGGAAAAAATTAAAAATTTTCTTTTGCTTTAAACCCTTTTTGGGTGGTTATTTAACATTTTTTGTGTCCACGCCTCAGTAAACCTGGAATGTCCTTCCAGAGGATACCATGATCCGCTTGAGCGTAATTTATCTTTGTTTTGTTTGTTTTGATGAAATCATTTTTGTTATTCAGTGTTGTGCGGAATAAGATAATACATGTATTAGATCCTTTTTTTTTTGCTGCCTCTGATAACAAAAAAGATCTGTAGTAAAAACAGTAAGATAATTGTTAGTTTAGTTAATTAAATAAAAGTAGCACAAAAGTAATCGTGCGCCTATTCGTTAGCCTTTTCTAGCTACCGCTATATTAAGTTTTGTTTGTTCTGGCGAAACAGAAAGATCCAAAATCGCCAAACATGTAGAACTTGAAAATAGTAAATAAATTTTCTGAATAAAACCAAAAATGTGTTTGTTGTCACAGAAGAATTAGCTGCGTATACCAATAGTAGATTCCGCCTATGATAATAGCCATGTATAAAAAATACGCTGGGATTAATATTTAATATTCGAATTGTAACTCCACTATTTACGCCTACTATAATTGCACTATTGTCATATGCTTGACCAGGATAGCTTTGAATATTATGCCATTTTGTCTAGCTCTACCAGTATTGAATTAGTTAAATATTTTCCAGTAGTCTCAGTGACAGCAAGAAATTTGATAGTTTTCTTCTATTGTACCGGTTGATGCAAGATTATGAATTATATTGACTTTGATTTGTCCAAAAAATGTTTGATTTTTCGTATTGTAACACTTGTGAGTTTGTTGTGTAATAAATATAAACTTTATAATACTTAAAGAATAGTATTTTGAAAATTCTCAAAATATGAAATTAGTAAAATGAAAACTTCGGAGTCATTGTGGCAGTTCAAGTAATAAAAAATCAAAAAATTTTTTTGATGAAACATTTTTCTTTTCACATTTCACAACTTTTTTTTAAAAATGCAGAAACATTTAAAAATTTTGAAATACTCTATACAAATCGGCCCATCCTAATATTATCCCAAATTTCAGTTATCGTTCAAAAAGAATCAAACTTACAACAACAGATCTCATAATTATTTATTAACATGAGTTAAGAATAAGATTTATATTAAAGCAGAATTAGTAATTTTTTTTTTGCATAAATTCAATGATTTTGCTATTAACAAAACGTTAAACATTTTAAATGGAGCTTCTACACCAAAATTTCAAACAGATTTGAATCCAATTTCATAAAACGCCAATATCTACTTTACAGTTTTAAAGAAACGACAAATTTTATGCAAGAACCCACAAACTCCAAAGCTATGCTGTGTCATAAAAATCAAGAAACCAAATATGAGTATTAGACCAGTAGTTTCTTATATCCAAGCACCTAATTATATTTTGGCAAATAAAATAAATCACACAATAACAAACAATTTAAAGTACAAATCAAAACGTTCTATTACTAATTAAAAAAACCGCAAAACATAAAGTTAGTATGTTTTCTAAAATATCACCACAAGAGTGTATGCATTTATTAAATAGTTTTTGATTTAATTGTTACAAGAATGAAGTTAATTCAATTATTTGACCTCTGTGTTAATTAAAATTATTTCACCTTCAATAATAAGATGTATCTACAAAAAAATGGTTTACTTATGGGCAGTCCAATTTCATCCACTTTAGCTAACATCTGTATGGATAATTTAGAAGACAAAATTTTTTAAATAAATGTATTTTGGTTTCGTGATGGTATTTAAGCATGTTTTGATGGTTAGTCAGATTTTATTGATGAGTCCTTAATTAATAATAACAATTTACATCTTTACATAAAATTTACGCTAAGAAAAGAACAAAATAGAGACATTAATTTTCTAGATTGAAACATAAAAATTAATACACAGAACAAGTTTGAGTTCCTGGTATTCATAAAACCTACACATACAGACATTACAATTTCTAAAGATTCTTGTATTAG
The DNA here is from genome assembly GCA_036346205.1 of Vesta saturnalis. Taxonomy (NCBI): domain Eukaryota; kingdom Metazoa; phylum Arthropoda; class Insecta; order Coleoptera; family Lampyridae; genus Vesta; species Vesta saturnalis. Next base: position 548,519 of record JARFJB010002178.1, read on the forward strand.
TGTATAGAACACTGTCATTACCATTAAACAAAACACATTTCAATACAGATATATTAATTATTATAAAGCAAATTGAGCAAGTGAATAGTTACATTTCCAATATAATTGACACTTTAGTTAAATATCAAGAGTAGAAATTATCTATCAAAAGCATTTACCCAGTTTACAGAAAATAGACAGAAAAAAAAATACAGATCAATTTTGATGTTTTGGAATAATATCAGAAATAGTAGCTTACATACTACAAAAGAACAAGAAGTACAGAGTTGCTTTCAGAACTAGTACCAATGATCTCAAATGTTCATTTAATGCCAAAAATTCAACTAACGGGTATTTATAAATTGAATAGCACATTCTATAATTCTGCTTATATTGGACAAAAACTTAGAAACTTTGATATTAGATACAGAGAACATATGAGATGCTACAAATGTAAACATACAGACAAATCAAATTGTCCCAAACATTTAGTAGTAAATAAGCACCTGTTGACTTCATAAAACAACATTAAATTTTGACAGTTTTGTAATAAAAGACAAATTAGATGTTTTGGGAGCATTCGAAATTTATAAATATAAACAGAAAGTACCTTTAATGAACGAAGATGGTGATTTTATAGACTCACCTTTAACGGAACTTCTAAATATAGAATTATGATTTACATCAGTAGGTAAGATTGGAGACTTTTGGGACACACCACATTTCCAAGGCCCCACATTTCCAAGGTTGCCACAAAACAGGTTTCCACCGTACCAAGGTCAAAAAGCGCAATGTGTGACCCAAATACATATCATTACAACAAAACCACGGTCACAAACCCCGCTTTCCTGTTCCACTACTAGAAGGCCATCCGACCACGCTTTCCTGTTCCACTATTACAAGGCCATCCGACCACGCTTTCCTGTTTTACAATTACAAGGCCATCACTGTGACCTAACGCGCTTTCCTGTTCCACTATTACAAGGCCATCCGACCACGCTTTCTGTTTCACAATTACAAGGCCATCACTGTGACCTAACGCGCTTTCCTGTTCCACTATTACAAGGCCATCCGACCACGCATTGATGTTCCACAATAACATCCGTGTGACCTGGTTGCCCACTTGTATGTATGTTTTGCGCACTTGTATTTTTTGTGAATTTTTGCTCACCTCACTTTTTATCAAAATAAAGAAAAACGATATGTTAATATATTTAATTGATGTATTACTCAGATATATGATTTTCTTTAGAATAAAACATTTTGATTTAGTACAAGTGCAGAAGGTCCTCTCCACTTCCGTTTCAGTACATCTGCGCGGACGTGGTGCGAGGAGCTGAGCATACGTGCAATGTGGTGCCCATCGTAGATGTTCCTGTAACGGATTGACATCTGGCTGCCATCGGTTTATTCTAACCCCACATGAAACATTCAACCGTATCGTCTGAAGATGTGGAAATGAATCCTGCTGCAGCAAGCGATGAGGTGAGTGAACTCCAGACCATGTTCGATACGTTAGTAAGCGTTTATCGAAACAGTTGTAATACTGAGGATAATAAAAGTTTGGGTCACACATGTTAACATCAGCGAAAACAGTATGATACTGACAGTAAATAATGTATTCTATACAATATATACAACATATATACAAATATATACAACAGATATACAATATGTACAAATGTACAATAGATAAAAATAGATACAGTAAAAAGACTACTCGTCTACGTACACCTCATCACACAGTATACATGAGTCATCATCGTACACATCGTATAACTGTGTGAGAGGCTACACGTCGAGCACCATAATATTCGTACGACAGGTGGTATCGCGCAGTCCAGCGCTCCATATGCATATGATGGTCCACTACGCGGTAACCTCCTGGTTTCAATCGGGTGAAACAGCAATGACACAAATTCATGAAGTCCACCAGATGGTATCGAACATATATTGATACAATGTGGGCATATGCTGTTACACGGCTTGCCGCAAAGTGCTCGCGTATTACCTTGCTCATTTCGGTATACCACGCTGAATTCCACTGAACCAGTTCATAATTATTTCGTAGCACTTTGGTTATGGAAGCCGGTAGTATTCCTTCCTTTTCAAAATTTACCCAGTTCGGAATTAATTGACATGTCCGTCGCGTACTAAGTTGAAATAGGGTTTGTGGTTGGTACACTGCAGGAGTCTTCCAATCATCTTGCACTGGAGTAACTGACATAGTGAAGATCGGTAACTATGGTATATGTAAAACCCCTCCCTTTAAGTATACGAATAATACTGAGTGGGCAAGATCCATATCCATATATAGTTTCTCCTTGGCAAATGCTTCCATTTCCAGAAGGCAGGCTATGTTGACCTCAAATACATCACGCAATGGACCTATAACTTGGTGAATGTTACATTCAGGAATTGTCGCTGTCGACTTTATTAGGTTTTTATAAAACTCTGGAAAGTTCACAGTATCTGCCAACTCCAATCGGTAATATATTATCTTCAAAAGCTTCCATAACTGTTCTATAGACTCCCATCCTAAATAGATATCAATTTCGTCACTATCACAGAGGCGTATAATTTTTTTCTTGTTAATATTTTCGTACGAGACAGTCTTCGATCCCAGTTTGGTAGGTAGCCATGTTCCTTCAGGACTGTAGAAATAATTAGTAATCACCCTTGATTATCCATAAGTATACGCCATTCCTGCTTGTCAAACACCACTCCACCACTCTTCGTTCCACCGAGTTTTACGACTGGCTCAAATCCAAATTTGGGTGATAGACCGACACTAACAAACTTTGTTTTACTTTTATTTAAGAAATAATGCACATTATTAAGCAAAATATCGCAATATTTACTTGAACTTATAGCACCGATAATCTTCGCCTTTTCTATGGCTTGACGTACGATGTTATCCATTATATACGATACTGGCTTTACATACATTCCCTCTCTTTATATATGACACTCTCCCACTATGTGTCCTCCTCAAGGCTACTTACGTGACCTTCACGATTGTACACACATTGCTTTAGCGGTCTTGTCGGTTACACCTTTTAAGGCTTTATTTCGTTCCACTACTTCAAGGATTCCTTGCCATACTTATTTCCAAGGTTGTTCCACTTTGCCACAGCAAGGTCACCACACAAGGTTACATATCCCCACTCAGTATTATTCGTATACTTAAAGGGAGGGGTTTTTACATATACCATAGTTACCGATCTTCACTATGTCAGTTACTCCAGTGCAAGACGATTGGAAGACTCCTGCAGTGTACCAACCACAAACCCTATTTCAACTTAGTACGCGACGGACATGTCAATTAATTCCGAACTGGGTAAATTTTGAAAAGGAAGGAATACTACCGGCTTCCATAACCAAAGTGCTACGAAATAATTATGAACTGGTTCAGTGGAATTCAGCGTGGTATACCGAAATGAGCAAGGTAATACGCGAGCACTTTGCGGCAAGCCGTGTAACAGCATATGCCCACATTGTATCAATATATGTTCGATACCATCTGGTGGACTTCATGAATTTGTGTCATTGCTGTTTCACCCGATTGAAACCAGAAGATTACCGCGTAGTGGACCATCATAAGCATATGGAGCGCTGGACTGCGCGATACCACCTGTATACGAATATTATTGGTGCTCGTCGTAGGGCGCCTCTCACACAGTTATACGATGTGTACGATGATGACTCATGTATACTGTGTGATGAGGTGTGCTACGTAGACGAGTAGTCTTTACTGTATCTATTTTATCTATTGTACATATTGTACATATTGTATATCTGTGTATATATTGTATATATGTTGTATATATTGTATAGAATACATTATTTACTGTCAGTATCATACTGTTTTCGCTGATGTTAACATGTGTGACCCAAACTTTTATTATCCTCAGTATTACAACTGTTTCGATAAACGCTTACTAACGTATCGAACATGGTCTGGAGTTCACTCACCCTCATCGCTTGCTGCAGCAGGATTCATTTCCACATCTTCAGACGATACGGTTGAATGTTTCATGTGGGGTTAGAATAAACCGATGGCAGCCAGATGTCAATCCGTTACAGGAACATCTACGATGGGCACCACATTGCACGTATGCTCAGCTCCTCGCACCACGTCCGCGCAGATGTACTGAAACGGAAGTGGAGAGGACCTTCTGCACTTGTACTAAATCAAAATGTTTTATTCCTAAAGAAAATCATATATCTGAGTAATACATCAATTAAATATATTAACATATCGTTTTCTTTTATTTTGATAAAAAGTGAGGTGAGCAAAATTCATACAAAAAAAATACAAGTGGGCAAAACAGACATACAAGTGGGCGAAAGTCACGGATGTTATTGTGGAACATCAATGCGTGGTCGGATGGCCTTGTAATAGTGGAACAGGAAAGCGCGTTAGGTCACAGTGATGGCCTTGTAATTGTGGAACAGGAAAGCGTGGTCGGATGGCCTTTAATAGTGGAACAGGAAAGCTTGGTCGGATGGCCTTCTAGTAGTGGAACAGGAAAGCGGGGTTTGTGACCGTGGTTTTGTGGTAATGATATGTAATTAGGTCACACATTGCGCTTTTGACCTTGGTACGGTGGGAAACCTGTTTTTGTGGCAACCTTGAAATGTGGGGACCTTGAAATGTGGTGTCCCAAAAGTCTCAATCTTACCTACTTAATCCAGTTGCCTGGTTTGTAACGGTTTGTTACCATTACGACTTATGTATTATTATATATATATATATATATATATATATATATATATATATATATATATATATATATATATGATTAGTATAATAGTTATTTATATCATAATCGAGACGTCGTGTCGTCGACGACGATGTATGTATATATATATATATATATATATATATATATATATATATATATATATATATATATATATATCATACATACTAATATAGTAAATGAAATAAGTGATGACATCCATCTGCATCTGCATCTCAGGATTACATCACTTCCGGTTATATCGAAAGCCGATATTAGCTTGCGTATTTTAAATGGGACACCCTTTATATTGTTGCATTTTTGAATTCTACGTCCAATTATTATTATTATTATTAATATTATTAGCTATACCTTATGTTTAATGTCATGTACCTAACTGTAGCCGTTTTTGATATATTCTAAGTTTTCAATCAAAAATGACCCAAAAAAGTTGCCTATACTGCCCAAACGGCAAATTATTTTACAGTGCAGCTCTGAACTATTGTAAACAAAGGACTGTTTTAGTTTACTAACAACGCGCAATGACGTATATGCATACAGGGTGATTGAAAAACAATAATGAATTTGGAACTCAAAAAAACAGAAAAAGTTAATTTTTTTGAATTAGAACCCAAAATTTTTGGCATCGGATTTGGGTTTAGCACCAGAAACAACTATGATTTTTAATTTAAATGGCTATACCTAAATCTAACCATTTTCATTTTATTGGAGAAAAGCGTTTTCACTTACCCAAATTGGGTTGCGTTGTTGAACATTTTATTTTTAATCTTACCTGGTAATTCTGCTCGTTATCCAAAAAAAAAGCCATCACTGGAAGCCGTGAAGCAAATTGCCGAAAATTTTAAAAATACCGATTTCGTCAATAGAAAAATTGTTAAAGCTAAACCTATTCTTAACAATGAAAATGTCGCTTACGATGTGAACTTAATAAAAACTAGAAATTAAAAAAGAATCATTTCATTAAATGTTAGAAAAATTCCGCTCTTCGTGACATTTTTCGCACCTTCGGTTCAGTTACTCGAGGGTTGTCGCTCCAGTTTTTTTGGAAGTTTCGTTCCCTAACAGCATGCGGGTTTGAGTCACTCCAATACTGTGATTATGTCGATTAAGCATGCCATTTTTATCGTATTTCTCTTCGTCGCTCCAAATTATGTTATTCAAAAATTGTTTGTTTCCGTAGTGTATAAATTCACTAAAAAGTACTCTACCCCGGAAAATCGTTTTCTTTTAAATGTTGCACTAGGGAAAATCCGAAAGGATGAAACTAGTGATTTTTCAGAATCCTAACAATTGAACTTTTTGATACTCCTGAGTCTATCGAAACCTGTCTTATTGACATCATTGGATTTGCAACAAAGGAATCCAAAATTGCATTTTACACATTTTCATTGTTAAGAATAAGTTTAGATTTAATAATTTTTCTTTTAACTGAACCGATATTTTTAAAATTTTCAACAATATTCTTCGCGGCTATCGGTGATGGATTCTTTTTTTTTCTGGATAACTAGCAGCAAACGTAACACATGTTCTATTCACCTCTTTCTCCGTAAATAAACAAATTTAAATAACCTTCATTTGAATATCCGAGTCGTGACGGCATATTTTCAGTTGGTCAAAACTAATGTCATTGCCATATCTCCATAGTTCCCATGATAACTGGTTGGCAAAAGACTTACCAGCTAAGATTAAAAATAAAAAGTTCAACAATGCAACCGAATATGGACAAGTAAAAACGCTTTTTCTCCAATAAAATGAAAAGGGTTAGATTTAGGTATAGGCATTTAAGTTGAAAATCATAGTCATTTCTAGTGCTAAACCCAAATCCGATGAAAAGAGTATGGATTCCAGTTTAAAAATAATGGCATTCTATTTTCTTGAGTACCAAATTCATTATTGTTTTTGAATCACCCTGTATACAAATACGTCATTGCGCGTTGTTAGGGAACTGAAACAGTGCTTTGTTTACAGTATTTCAGAGTTTCCGCAAAATAATTTGCGTTTGACAGTATAGGCAACTTTAAACATAAAGTATGCCTATAATTGGACATGGAATCCAAAATGCAACAATATATATATATATATATATATATATATATATATATATATATATATATTATATATTTTCTACGAGAAATGAAAAGGGTTGGGAAATAATTTTAGCGCAGTCATATTTGGGTTCTTGAGGAGCATATTCCAAAATTATTTTTGAATATACAGGGTGCACAAAAATAAAGTAGGTACCGGTGTCCCAAATTCGTTGTAATTTGGGTATCTCGGTTGTTATAAAAGATAGAAACTTGCGGATGTCGCGAACCTTTGCTACTTTTTATAAAACCTAAGATGGCGTAATCAGATTTTTGTAACTGTTTTAGTTTGGGAGATACAGGGCGATTTTGAAAAGTGTGTCGTTTTGGACCCCTCGATATCTCGGTTCTCTTTAAAGATATCAAAAGATTTCAACGCTTCTTATACATTTTTACGCCAAGTTCAGTGGCGTGCTCAATTTTTTCGGGGTACCGTTTTTAAGATATGGGCCAAACATATAATTTTTAAATGGGACATCCTGTATTTTTAAGCTCAATAAATCCCATTTTGTTTTTCATTTCAGTGATATATATCACTTGCCACTTTTTTATTAACCATATTGATCGTAAACATTTTAAAATATAACGACATATGGTTCTTAACTGAAACATTCTATATATTTTTAATTAATTTTATCAATACAGCTACTTACTTACACAACACATTTATCTTACAACTCTTGGAACTTTATTATCTTACAACGAAATTAAACTAAACAACTTAAACTTAATTATTAAACTTAAATATTAAAAACAACACTATATTCTAAATTGTTCAAAATGGTTCCCATTTTCTTCTGCACATTTTGGCAAACCTTAAATATTCTATTGAAAGCACTTAATATATATATATATATATATATATATATATATATATATATATATATAGGTTTATTTATAAATTCCTAGGGTCTTATGTAGATTTAATTGAAGGATATCATACCTTGAATAAATTTCTTTGATATGCCCATAAAAAAGTCTAAATGGACAAGGTGACCTTGGAGGTCAATTACAGGCCACATGTGCCTATCCACTGATTGGGAAAATGCTCATCTAGAAATGGTCTAATAATATGTGCATTATGTGCGGGGCCCTATCTTGCTGAAAATAAACTTGATTTCTGTGGGCTAGTGGAACGTCTTCAAGTAATTCGGGCAACCTATTTTCTAAAATTTGCTGGTAGCGAATAGATGTCAAACCTCCGTCAAAAACTGATGCCTTATTTTTGTTCCAAAACAAAGCACGCAACAGAGAACCCAAAAGACCTAGTTGTTGCTGTTGAAAAATTAAGTAATTGTTTTCTTTTGACCAATATCTTGAGTTGTGTCGATTAAAATTCCTGCACTTTTATGTGAGCCTCATCAGACCAAATTACTTGTCTTGCAAAATTAACATTTTCGCGACACATTTGCAGGAACCAGTTGCAGAAATTCATGCGGCGTTCAAAATCGCCTGGAAGCAGTTGTTGGACTACATGATCTTTATAAGGAACAAAACTTTGTTTTCTTAATATACGCTGTGCATTGGTTTTGAAACCCCAACACTATCTTTGATTTTCCTGCAGGAAGTTCGAGGATTTACGGATACATGTGCCAAAACGTTAATTTCCTCATTTTCTTGATTTTCTTTTAACTATACTTATGTTGTCTGGGTTTTATAAATGAACCAAAATTTAATAAATTATATGTAATTCGTAAAAAATTGCCTTGTTTGGCTGCCTTCTCTCAGGAAATCTAAAAGTATGATTCTTTAATATTGGTGTTGTAATATTTACTTTATAACAATCTTACCGATTAAAATATAATTCGGAAGCCTCTTCTGAATTTTCATTACATGCTATATAACATTTAAGCATATCATACTTTTCATAATATTCAAAGGGTTGATTATCTGCCATAGCAAAATAAATTAATAAAACGTTAGAGATAATAAATATGTAATTATTTAATAATGACATATACACTATGATAGGTATACTAGATTTAACTATCTTTTATTTCGATTGGCATAGCCACCTATTCTTTTCTTAGGAATTGATCAAAACCTCCAAATTATAAACAACCAGCAAAACCTAGCTTAGGTATATAAGTAAAGGGCAAGTAAGATACACATGATTTTATTATTTTATTTATTTAAATCTAATCTACAAAATACAAATACATGTAATAATAACCTGTATAATGATCGTTGTTACGTTTTTTTCACTTCTAATACCTAATAATTAAAAAGAAATAAAAGTCAATAAATTAATAATTACTAAATATAGCAATATATATATATATATATATATATATATATATATATATATAGCAATTAATAATTGCAATATAATTTATTAATATATATAGGGTGTTTCATTTAAGAATCATATGTCGTTATATTTTAAAATGTTTAAAAAAATATGTTTAAAAAAATGAAAAGTGGCAACTGAAATGAGAAAAAAAAATGGGATTTATTGAGCTTAAAAGATACAAGGTGTCCCATTTAAAAAATTATAAGTTTAGCCCATATCTTAAAAACGGTACCCCCGAAAAAAAAATAAGCACGCCACTTAACTTGGCGTAAAAAATATGTAAGATAGCGTTTAAATCTTTTTGATATCGAGGGGGTCCAAAACGACACACTTTTCAAAATCACCCTGTATCTCCCAAACTAAAACAGTTACAAAAAATCTGATTACGCCATCTTAAGTTTTATAAAAAAGTAGCAAAGGTTCGCGACAACCGCAAGTTTCTATCTTTTACAACAACCGAGATACCCCGCAATTACGACGAATTTGGGACACCCGGTACATATCAAAGTTATATTTTTTTTATGTAACACCCTATAATTTTTAATATTTTTAGATACTATAGATCAAATAAAGGTAAGTTTCTGTTACACTTCCTATACCTAAAATTGATCGTTTCTGAGAAGTTTTGAGTAATATAAAAATACATATTGTAATTTAAAGATTGCTTACACCCTGTAACATAGAACGAGCTGCTCATAATTAAATCTACTGGTTAGCTGAAAGGTTAAGGTATACTACCATATAAAAGTTTTATTTCAAAATTATACAGAGTGGTGAAAAAAATTGCTCCAAAGTTTAGGTACACATTTCATTGAATAACTTTTTAAAGTTAAATGGAACACCCCGTATTTAGTGGCTTATTTCGACGCAGAATTATATTCCCTTTAAAACTATATTAGGGTTCCCTATACCTATCTCTAATGCTTTTTACGCAAACGGCGTTTTTGTATTTTACTTACGAATAATTTCTTTATCGTAAATGTATTGTAATGAAAATCTAAAAAGCATTTTATTGAACGGTTAACAAACCTAAATAGCAAGAGAATGATTATTTTAATAAATGTTCAAAGTTGCGTCCATTATTCTCAATACATAAGCGAAATCTTTTTCAAAATGATTGCTGAACCCTGGATAACATATTTGGCATTATGGAACGAAATTCTTCTCTTATTCGCACTTTCATATCGTTAGGTGTCGTTGGCGGTGTATTGTAAACAATATTTTTAATATATCCCCAAACAAAATAGTCGAGGCTTGTTAGGTCCGGAGACCTGGCTGGCCAGTCCTGTGGACCTACTCGTGCTATCCATTTATTGTGATATTGCCCATCTAATTCACTCTTAACACGTCTATGAAAGTGTGCAGGAGCACCATCTAGCTGCATCCACATTCATTGACGAATATTAAGCGGAATAGCTTCCAATAGTATAGGCAAATTATTCCTAATAAATCTAAGAAACTTGGCGCCGTTTAAGTATGGACCTACCATTTGCGTTCCGATTACGCCACACGTTAACACACCATCTGTGCTGGTGATCAAGGGTTCTAAAAATATTAGGATTTTTGTCACTGTAGTAGTGAAAGTTATGTCTTTTATCTAATCCGTTGTTATGAAAACTTGACTCATCGGAAAAAAGCACGTATTCAAAAAAATTTTCATCATCACCAAACTTTTGGAGAACCCATAAACAAAAATTCAGTCGTCGATCATAATCTTCTTCAGAAAGTTGTTGATGTAGTTGTATGTGATACGGGTAAAATTTGTGTTTTTTAATTATTCTTTGGATACTCTGTCTGCTTATTCCAGTTGCTTCATGTATTTTTCGGTGACTTGTTTGAGGGTCTTCTACCAGAGATTCCATCACTAAATATTCATATTCCTCATTTCCGGTAACCGATTTTTGTCGTTCGGGCTTAGTATAAGACACAATGCCTGATCTTCGGAAAAGCTGCTACAACTTTTCCAATGAACGCTTATTAGGATGATGCCTGTTAGGATACCTTTGGGCATATACTCTTGACGCTAATAAACAGTTTTCTTCACACTGACCGATTACCAAGATCATATCAATTCGTTCTTCCTGGGGGTAAGTTCTCATTTTAACTAATGAAATGTAATAATCTCGAAAAACAATTTTAAACTAGTTTAAACAACGATAGTGGTTTGACTAACAGGTAGCGTCACTGTAAATTCATTTTTTTCGAAATAATTAACGCCATATTCGCCAAAGCCTACTATTATTAAAAAAATAGTAGGATAGGTATAGCAGATAAAAAGTAAAATATAAAAACGCCGTTTGCGTAAAAAGCATGACAGATAGGCATAGGGAACCCTAATATAGTTTTAATGGGAATCTAATTCTGTGTCGAAATAAGCCACTAAATACGGGGTGTTTCATTTAACTTTAAGAAGTTATTCAATAAAGTGTGTGCCTAAACTTTCAGCTAACCAGTAGATTTAATTTTGAGCAGCTCGTTGTATGTTACAGGGTGTAAGCAATTTTTAAATTACAATATGTATTTTTATATTTCTCAAAATTTCTCAGGAACGATCAGTTTTAGATGATAATCAGAAACCTTTATTTGGTCTATAGTATCTGCAAACTCTGAAAAATTTTGGCGTTCCATAAGTACATTCATAAGGCGATTTCAATTTTCTACGTAATTGTATCATATGATATTGATATGATTATATATATCATATATATATATCGCTCTACGATCGTATATATATGCCTATATGATACCACTATATATATATATATACGTATGATGGATCCTATGATATATACTATATCGAGATATAGTACTATATATATATGTATATATAAAAATAAAAGATTTTTTTCTGTTGATTACCATTTGCACGGCCGTATAAAATGCATATCCGTAATTTGCATTTGTCACCGTTAGGTGACAAGTTATCAAAAATAATTATTTATTCTGACATATCGTAGCCAACGCTATTTTTGTTTTCAGGTAACTTTATTTTCTAATAATTTCTAGAACATTTATGACAATTTTCAAACTCATCTTTACAAAAAACGTTGCCGATATCGACTTACGCAAAGACGACATTTTCGTAACTGTCAATTTATTTGTCAAAAAATTGCAAAAGGTTACAAAATTTATGTAGACTTGATACTTTTCATCTGAAAAGGACGTCATATGATTCGAATAAGCGAAAAATGGCCTAGCTCATGTTACTTGGCAGTGAAAAGTTATGTAAAGTCTTTAATTTCGTCTCTTTATCTTTTAATCGTTTATTGAAATAACTGGATAAAATCAGTTTAATTGAACTTTCAAGGGCATGTAACTTTTAATTTTACAATGTTTTAGAACATTTTGTTTATTTTAACGAGTTCTACTGAGTAGAAATTGGAACCTATTTAGAATATACAACACACACACACACACACACACACACACACACACTATAATATATATATATATATATATATATATATATATATATATATATATATTATAATTTCTTGTATTGAAACACGTAGAGAAATAAATAATTATACAAAAGAAATTGTGGAATGGTAATATTGTATTTAAAACATTAATGCTATTAAATTGGATTATTATTGTTTTATACAAGCCCTTAATTGGTGAGATAGGGTAAGTTTCCTTCGGTAACTAATTGTTCCTCTCCGGTTTTGTTTCGTGACGTTAGTTGTAAGTTACAGTATGATTCTATACAGTCTAATATCGACAATGTAGTTTTAAATCATTTAATTAAAGAGTCATAAAAGGAAAATTGTAGAATGTATTAGACCATCAATAAAGCGTATGTGTGATAAGTGGTATGGAGTTCATTTAGAATATGTGCGTTATATTTACAATTAATTTTAAATGAAAATTACAAGCATTGTACACCCTTTGAGAGGTTTTTTTCTAGGTTCATTTATTTTGTGTTCCGTGTTTGTTCATTAAAAGTTAGGTATGCGGTTTTGACGCTTGAATGGATATCACGTACAGTCTGTGGTATAGGGAAACGTACATTTGAAAATACTAATTTGTATTTCTCCAGTATATGGTACGATAGCAATAATAATAAAAATGACCTGCACTATCGCACTTAAATTTCGTATATTTGTCATTAGTTAACGTATAATACTGCTGTATTATTACTTATCCTTATCTCTACTATAAGCTCTTTTTGTATAACGCGTGCGGTTAAGTGATAGTCGAGAAAAATATGAGATATTACAATAATCAACATGAAGCCATTAGTCATGAAAAATCCTACGAAAGGACTTAGTGGAAATTAAATTTTATGCAATGTATCATTACTTATCACACTCACTTGCAAATAAATATATACACATTAGATAATTACTCTAAAATTAGCTTTTATTTTTACAATTTGGATCAAAGACATATGTAATGAATTTCAAGATATTTTACGGTCTTCATTCAGTTCATTTTAACTAAAACCGTACAAAATAAAGAATAGCAAAAGGTAAGTAATTAAATTAAAACTGCGACATTCGCTTACGTCAAATTTTGTACTCAAACACGTGGATCGCCTTATCCTATGATTTAAACAACATTTAATAAGCTTTTTCATTCATCAAAGCTGACACTTATTACAATATAATTAAATTCTAATTATGCAGCTTATGAATACTTTTATGCCTTTTACAAAGTGAGCTTGCTTTTTTAACCAGCATTTAATGTAGAGGTAAGATATTTAATTCCATAAAGAGGAAAGCCCATGCAATGCATTTGATGAGACAAATGCTATCCGAACACAATCGTAAAATTATATAATTTAGAAAATAGTGTTATGCTCAAGGTGTATGGATATATATTTTTATATTTTATGTGCAATAAGTTGGTAATATGACTTACAGGAGGAGCAGTCAGTAAATGAATAGCAGCACTCAAATGCTTCAAATTTAGAGTGTTATCTTCTTCTTCCGCATCTTCAGCTGTGGATATTTGTACAGAACACTGTCTTACAGTAAAAGCTCGTTTAAGAGCACCGTTTGAAGGAGCACGTGCGACGATGAGCGTCTAAATGGACATGAAGCCATAATAGTTTTTAATGTAATGTCATTAACTTAAAAAAGTTTAATTAAAAGAATTTACGTAGAACATATAGCATACTTAAGTCCTTCTTGCAAGATAATTCGTAAAGCAAAACTTTTCGTTAATCTAATGCGTGTGATTGTTACGAAAATGCGCAACTTTTAACTGGAAAAACAACGTGGAGTATTACACGACGCCAACACAACTGAATGGACTCGTGCCGCTTTTCCAGAGGTTCAAAGCTGATACTGACGCCAGCGCACTAAAATGATCTATACGTTTTATTTGGTTGTCTTAAAGGATTATCTATATAATTTTATAAAAAATAGAAAACATGATAATTGAGTTTCATAAAGTTTTCCGCAAATGGTTCACGTTATAATTGAAAGTTTTCCATTGGATGAAGTATCTCAAGAGATTTTCTAAGAAAACTTCCACTATACCATTAAAATTATTTGTGGTTTGTTTGTTTTTTTTACACGTCTATTATATCTCCAGGGTGTTTAAATTTTTATATTAGGAAAGGTTTCTGTGATATAAGAGTTTTGGAAACATTTCTTATTAATTCGGTTACAAATCCCCACATCAAACCGAAAAACAATGTTTGATGTCTGAAAAGAAAAAATTATTTAACTTACCACAAAATCAAGATTAAATAAACAATGATTTGGAATGGAGCAAGTACGAGAAAGAAAAGGTCCTGTATTAAAACTAAGTCTTCGGTTACTGCATTAAAAAAAAACCTTCAATTCGGTTTATTGTACAGCGCGTCCCATTTTTAATTGTTTTTCTAGGTATTTCGCTTATGAGTAAAAATAAAAAAAGATTCGGTTTGTAGGTAGCGGACCGCAAAAATTTGATTATTGTAACAAACATTTTTACATCACAATTGTTACCGCGACAAAAAAGTTAATTAATGGGGTTTAACATCTTTTATTAAATATTAAGTCGTTATTTGAGAATAGTTTTCGGGATATTTTATTTTTGTAGCTAATATTAGGCTAAGGGTTGAAAACGTGTGGTTGGGGTTTAACTAGCAGGTGTATGCTTAAAAACTGCTCTACTAAAAGGGCGTAACGAATCATTGGGAATTTATATGCGCACAATCTCCGTGCAAAAACGTCATTTGTTGATAATTAATTACGTTGGAACATGCCGCGGATCAAAAGACATCTTCGTTTGGTAGTAGGAAATTTGATATTAGATGCATGGTTTGTTACGGACGAATGCATGTTTTTAAAATTAAGAGTTTGTTCAATAATTAATATGCAACTGTTCCAACATAATGTCCCTTGTTTTTTTTTATTAATTTTGAAAGACGGGGTTGATTTTCGAGAGTAAATATAGTTAGTTTGAAAGCGAAGTGGAAGACAGTTGCTGTTGAAATTTTGATTCGGCCGGATTGCTTTGATTGTTTTAATTAGAAACTCCCATTGTAAACCGTTCGGTGTATAAATCGTCATGTACCTTTTAGAAAAACTAAAACGCTAATTCGTTCCATTCTTTTTGTGTAGGTTTTAATGTAAGTTTTTCCCAAAATTAATCTATAACTAATCGCAGCGACGCTGAGTTTTAAACCGTGTATCTTAACTCGTCGTGTTGGTAGTAAAGTGTTTAACTAAAGGAAATATATTCAAGTGTAAGTAGATATTTTTAATGTAATTAAAGCTCGTAGTAAACAATTCTACAACCCTACGTAACGTATGAAAAATCAAACATTGCCTTACAAAGGTATCCCATTCGCACGCGGGCTCAACAAGCGTAAATCTGCTAAACTAAAAGACAGTACAGGACCACCTCACTCATATACTTGAGTCAATTAGCATTGTTGTTTGTTGTTTATATTTATATTTGTGTAGATGTGGTCGTGGACACACGGGTACAGGATAAAGCTTGATTGTAATTGTAAATAGGCAATTATCCAGTGTTTACACTATCACGGGTCCAGCTGACTATTAAATACGCCTCTAATTTTATTTTTTTGTTGTTTTTATTGTTGTATAGATAAATGTGTAACTTGAGAAAGGGGCGCTGTACTTTTCTAACGCACTCAAACTTATGTATCGATCACAATACCCTTGTAAGGTTCTGTTTAATGAGTTTCTTTGTTTTTGATTCAGCGTGGTTAATCCGAGGTGTAATTAAAATTGTTTGCCTGCAAACGAATTTCCTTTATATGTAATTTATTATAATTGCACGTATGTATGTTGTGCTTTATTAGTCGCTTAGCAATTGTGTATGTGTAAATTTTTTTTTGTTGTCCTTGCATTTACCTTATTATCACTGCTGTGCAATTTTACTGTTATATTTTATATGTAACGAAATTTGCCTGATTGTTTTATTTCCTTATTTACTTAATGCATGATTGGTTATATAGGGCCATATGTTTGGTATTACAATTTTAATTCTCATTTGTTTGACACAATTGTGGGCGTGATTACATTGTTTTTTTTTGTGTTTGTGTGTAGCTAAACTGCTTATTCTTTATTTCTCTCTTAATGTTATAATTTTGTACGCACTTTAACATGATTTAATAGTGTTTTGTTATATATTTAACCCTTTCATTGTTTTTTTTTGTGTTATTTGATTTATGAATGTACTTGTGCAATTACTTATTTTTAAATAAAATTAGTTTTCTTGGTAGTTCTTTCCCACAATAGTACATTAGCGGGTGAACCATCATTGCGCAAAGCTCGTTAATTTTAATTTGAGTAGTTTCATTGTTTAACTGCCCCACATGATGCAACACTAAACCTCATCCAGCCTATCTAATTCAAATAGGACAACGTACCTACCACTAGACACCCAATTCTTTTGATCAGATTTGAGGTTTGAGAGTAATTAAATATTAGACTTGTAAATAAATTCTAATATTTTAATTATTACCAAGAAAGTCAATGTAAGGCAAGCAAATAATTTGAGTAATAGTAAGATTATTTTCAGTAAAGCCAAAATAAATCACTTAGCGATTGTTTTGTTATTGCGAATCATTTCAAACTACACTTTTCTAAGCTAGGGTACCTGGGGGGCGAAAAGATAAATATTCGTATCGATAGAACTATTTACGTAGATTTCGATGCGTAATTAGTTTTAAACCGTACATTATGCTTTTTGAAAAATGAACCAAACTATATGAAACACCTTACATATTTTCAACCTGTTGAATGCGAATGTTCAAAAGCTTTTCGTCAACATAAATAATTAAAATACGTCTATTTTAATAGTGCTGGATTTGCGCAATGTAATTCAAGGGATTTTTTTTAACCCAGTGGCCAAAATGATGGACGTCTATGAATTCAAAACCAATCTGATAAAATTGAAAGTATTTTTAGAAAAACTTGAATTTGTCAGTTGTTTAAGAAGGTGTATGCAAAGTACTATATATTTCCAGAAAGCTTTGAAACATTCGCAGTGACATGAAAATATATAGGTTTTTCATTTAAAATAATCTACATTTGGCTGGTACCTCAAAGAGTATAAGGTTTAAGTGTAAACAAGGTATAGTTCGTGTACGAAAATTTAACAGCATTGCGAAAATCACGTCCTTCTACTTACATTTATAATCAAAATACTCTGAAATAGTTTTGTATTTAGTGTGCAAAAGGAGTATTTTGTAAATGGCACATGAGAGTGTTAATTTTTGGCCGAGACCTGTCGAGACCAAAAATTCATTCGAATATAAAACACGAATTTTACCACGAGATACAAACAACGTTTTTTCTATAACTGTTGTATTTCAGAATTTCTTTCAACTTTGTTTATCTATGGAGGCAACATGCTCAACAATGCTAGTTTTATTAATACCCATATTATAAATAAAAAAGAATAGTTACATATTTGTAATTATAGTTTGGAATATAAGTAGTAGTATTGGTAAAATAAACTATATTATCTTACTTAGTATTTGTTAGTTTTCGTTAAATTAAAAGTATCATTTGAGTATTTTTTAATTCAAGTGATTGATTCTTGCAATTTATTTTGCGCCCTAGTGTGCAAAATATTTTACGCATGTTGGCATGGGCAACGTGAAAAAATAGTTTGCAATTAAAGAAAACTGACACTTCGCACAGACATTAGTAAAAAAATAGAAAACATTGTTTGATAGTTACAAAAAAAATGTATCTAGCCACGATAACTTAAAAAATCCACAGTATATTTTAAATTTTGGAGTTAGATTTGTTATTAAAACCTCACGTATTGGTAGTGATTTGTGCAGAAATAAATGTAAGTATTTTGGAAGGCGTCAAAATACAATTTGGAAATATTTCGAAAATGTTAACTTGAAGCAAAATGGTTTGAAACCTATCTTCGAGTCTAGTTCTAGATAAAATTTAATGAAATTGTAACGTGTTAAATCGAGTTATTGTAAACCCTTTAATCCTCTTTTCTATTTTGTGGGATCGTTTTGAACTTATTTTACACACATAAATAAATACAACCATCCGGTTATTTATTGTAATTGGAAATTTATTCGACATAAGCTTCTAAATTTGTTACATTACAAGTAATTCTTTAAACAATTTAGCTATTGGGTTAATACACCTACAGGACAACTTGGCAACCGTACATGTCTTGAGAAACTATAACAGTTTGCCTCTTGAAATTAAAGAACATTTCCATCTTTTTTTTATTTTTTCCACTTTTTGGATTTTCGTGATTAATATGACGCTTCGATACCATGTGGTAAAGTGTAAGATGGATTTCTACAATTTCTAATTGTAAAACAGTTAAAACCGTACTTTACACCTTCTATTCAATCTCGGGATATGCTATACGCTAATATTATGATTTAAGAATTTTCTACAGCAACGCTGGATTTTGTACATTCGTGATTAATCAAGCTGAAAATTTGTTTTTGTGGTATTTCGTACATATTTACCTTTCTCTGAGGTTAAAGCGTTGGCTCAAGATAATGGTCAGTTGGTAATTTGGATTCCACTCTACGACTGGATCTGAAAGTGGTTTGTATCTTCCACATTACCTGCTGGGGTTATAAATCTATTGTATGTACACCAAAACCTTGGTCTTATCTAAATTTTATCGTGAGTACTATTACTTCATTTATATTGGGTTCATGTCAATCTAAATTGAAGTTGTGAAGATCACTTGCAGAAGTTAGCATCGTAACCAATCATATAATGTAAATCAGAATACCGGGTGATTACTTTCGGAGTCTTCACGTTGTGTTTAATTAGTTCTAACTTAAGCCGATGGCTATACTTACCCCAATTAATAAGGGACGTGTGTTTTAGCATTGGAATGTGAATAATCTCGGAACACCTGTTGTTGGGTTATCTACCTGCAGCTGATTGCGCTATACTTGAATTATACTTTGAAAGTTTCTACAGTACCTAAGCTTGCGATTGAACTACTTCGGTAATTCTGTAAACTAAATTTTTCTGTTTTATAAAACACTCGTAAATGAACTTTTTCAAATTAGTAATTTGATATCTAAATATAATATAATTGATGTACTTTTTACTAGTTGAGTAATTAAATAGTAGCATATTTTGCACAAATTTTTTGTACTAATCGGTTCAACGAATGTGTATTCATTTAAAAATAACATAAACGTAATGCTACATTACTGTACCTACGAAATCATTTTCTACCTAGAGTGGTATAGGTTTAAAAGTAAACCTGTCAGGTTGGATAATATTAGTTTAGTACACTTACGTAACTAATTATGCAATATAATACTGCGCAGGTGCTCCGAGCTTTATCTGGGAGCAATTATTGAATTTTGACACTTTTGTTTCACAGTTTATCTACTGCAAAGTACTGCTCAATTCTATCTTTACTGAATTTCATTGCTTATAGCTGCGCAGAGTAAGGTATGTCCCAGTAGCTTTCTAAAATGTCAGTATTTTCAATTACCAGATAAAACTCGGGTTACTGTTGATAAATACATGTTTGGAATTGTTATAAAAGAGTGAGTTTTTTTTTTCATTTTAAGCATTGGTATCTCGGAAACTACAAGAGATAGAGATTCCGTTAATTTGGGGAAAGAGTTGCAGTTTTATGAACCTAAATTAACGACACACTTAGTTGTTGGAAAAAGTTCATGGATTACTAGATATTTGGAAAAAAACTCAAGTTTTGCATTTTATTTAATTCTAAATAACTCTGTTATCGATTTGAAAAAAAAATGTAGAGGAAAAATGGTAGTATTTTCTATGCTTATCTAGTGGCGTCGTCACTTTAGTTATATCTCTTGTTATTCCAAAGTTATGATATAAACTTTTGTTTTTTTAAATGGAAGGTATAGTAAGCTGTGCCTTGATGGATGCGCATTTTTTTAAGCTTTGTAACGATATCAGACAGGATGTATTTATTTTTAAAAATAACAAAGTAATAACGATTTTATTACTTTTTTTTTTGTGATTGTGGACCTGAACAGGCTAAATTTATCCTATCGTGCTAAAGCACTCAGGAACACTTAGGAGGATGGATAGAGGGAGAATGATTCGCCAATAGATGCCTATGAACAACTACCTTCGATTTTCTCATATCACAAGTGAGAGGAAAACAGGAACTAGGGAGATCATTCCAGAGTTTAGAAGTCGTGTAGAAAAATGTGGATTGCGCCCGTTTGGTACGACAAGTGGAGATTTGTACTGCATACTGATGATGTGAATGAGCGAACCGAGTGTTTCTCTCAAAGATAGCCCGAGATGGTGTCAAAGAATATAATTCAGCAGCACAATAGCCGTTGTAATAACGATAATACAAAGCAAGAACTGAAACCATCCTTCTATGCTCAAGGGACTGTATGTGAGTAGTTAAGGACGGGTCATTTAAAGCCTAATCGCTCTCTTTTGAATACGATCAACAATATTGAGAGCGTATTGGGTAGTACTAACTCAGAGGTGAGAATTGTATTCCAGATGAGGCCGAATTTTGGCCTTATACAGCAGAAGGAGTTGTCGAGAGGTAAGGTACTGCTTAGATCTGTACAAAAATCCTATTTTACGAGCAGCCGTTTTGTTAGCTGACAGAAGATGGTCTACCCATGAGAGATTTGAAGATACAGTCATACCTAACAGAGTAATAGAGTCTGAAAACTTAAGAACTGAGCCATTCATACTTACAACAGGCAATGATCGATCTTTTTTGGCGGACACAAGGCAACACTGAGTTCTGTTAGCATTAAATTTAACTAGATTATTGCTTCCCCATTCGAGAATACGTTAAATGTCTTTGTTGATTGAATTTACCATTTCAGTTTTAATTTCTTGATTTGACATAGACGGTGGATTATCACTATGAGTAGACTGAGATGAACTACAGTGAAAAGTGCTATCGTCAGCAAGCAATGGATGGGGTTAGTTGTTGAAGAAATAAGGTCATTTATGTACATCAGAAAAAGTGTGAGCATTATAACGGATCCCTGTGGTACGCTCGCGTTAATGGTAACTTCTTTTGAAAAAAAGCCATCAACTACGACACGTATTCGTCTTTTATCTAGGAAACTAGAAACCCAGTCGGTGAGCGTATCATTTAACCCAAGCGAGGTGAGTTTGGCAAGTAAACACTTATGCCAAACTTGGTCAAATGTCTTTGAGATATCTAAAGCGACTACAACTGTCTCACCGGACTGCTCTACTGTGTTGTTCCAAACTTGGGTCACATATGAAAGAAGATCATCTGTTGAACGACTTTGCCTAAACCCAAATTGTTATTTTCTAGGAACGTGAGTAGTTGCTGATTGATGGCTTTTTCCATCATTTCAGACAAAATGGAAGTGATGGCATTTGGTCGGTAGTTTTAGTGATCGCTCTTATCGCCTTTTTTGGGAATGGGTTGAACATTTGCTAACTTCCATGATGAAGGGAATTCCCCAGAAGAAGTAGAGATCGTATAGAGCTTAGAAAGGACTGGTACCAGTTCGGGGGAACATTTCTTTAAGACAACAGCTGTGATACCGTCTGGGCAAGTCGCCTTATTGAGATCAAGCCTACTGATGATCGATTCCAAGACCTTGTACCGAAAATGAGTTGGTTTCATAGCGTATGAAGAAGAGTTGACTAGGGCCACATATTTTCCAGAATCATTGAGACACGGGTTTGATGCAAATAAATCCACAAAAACATTGACTTTGTCTACATAACCAGCAACTACCGATCCGTCAATGTATGTCAGGGGGGGAAATGAAGATGTTCCAAAGTTCTTACTAATGGCTTTAGCTAAAGACCAAGATTTACGACTGCCTAAAGGAGATGTAGCACTTTCATAAGGGTTCTCTATACCTACATACAGAGTGTTTCTAGTTATATAAATTTTTCTGAAAATGTAGGATTTAGGAAAAATTAAATATCTCCTAACAAAATTACCTCCAATAAATTTACTCTTAGGTTTAAGTAAAATACTGTTTTCTTAATCCATTTATTAACAAATAATGTTAATATGACTAATCTTGTAAGATTTGTAGTATGGTGTGGAATTGCCGGTAACGCATTTGTTAGTTAAATCTTGGCATTGGGCGTGACTTTTGTCATTATGTATTGTTAATTTTTCCGAGAGTGTTGAAGGTTGTTGAAATATTTTTAATTTAAAAATGGTTTATTCACAACAAGAAAGAGTTGATATTATTTCAACCACTGATGAATGCTATGAAAATTGTTTACTTTCTTCAAGAGTGTACTCAAAAAAATACCATGAGCGGGTGCATCCCGATAAAAAGGTTTTTGAAAGGTTACTTCAAACATTTCGTGATACAGGAAGTGTAGCTTACCCACAACAACTAAAAGTGAAGCCTATTACAAATGATGATGATAATAAGTTTTGGTATTGACAACCAAAATACTAGTACAAGAGTTATTGCAAGAGAAACAAGAATTAGTCAGCCTAGTGCGTCGAGGATCCTAAAGAAACAGAAATACCACCCTTTTCATATACAAATACATGACAGGTTATATGACAGAGACTTTCAAGAATGTGTTGATTATTCCTTATGCGTTCTTGACCAAGTTAGTGACAATTAAGATTTTCTTGAAAATTTTATTTTATTATTTACTGACGAGTCATTCTATTCCATAATAAAGGATTAATGAATCGGCACAATTTCCATCATTACGACACCGAAAATAAACATTTAATACTGTTGGTCGTCAAAATCGATGGAATGATAATGTGTATGGAGGAATTGTTGGCAATCATGTTATTGGCCCGTATGTTTTCCATGGCAATTTAAATGGTCAAAGATTCTTTAGGTCCTTAAAAGAGACTTTTGGGAACTTTTAGAAAGTATTCCTTTAAATATTAGACAAAATATGTGGTTACAATTAGATGGTGCGCCTGCGCATTTCTCACGTGCTGTTATAGAATATTTCAATAGGAAATTTCCTGATAAGTGGATTGGGAGAGGTTGCCTGGACACCTAGATCTCCTGAACTAACATCTATGGATTTCTTCTTTTGGGACTATATTAAAAATTTTGTTTAAAGCACACCTCCCACCACATCAAACATTAATTGTAATTTTTTTTTTAATTTTTGACCAAATTATCACACCACATAAATAAAATTTTAGTTTCCATTGTGTACATGTTTTCTATCCTTACTCTGTGGAACTGTTGCATTATGTAGAACTAAACTAAAAATCGCAATAGATTTTTTAACGTTTCACTTCATTTTTTAAAATTAAACTGATCAGTTTTGCTTGGATGAACTTGGATCGTCAGAGCTTTGAAAGGTAACAATTTGTTGTTACGGTTATCGAGATTAAAGAAAAGTGTATAAAAAATCTATTGGGATTTTTAGTTTAATCTACATAGTGTAGAAATAAGTTTATAAACGTTTAAATTAAAATTACTATGATTAGAATTTGAAAATTTGTTACATTAGCCAAAAATCATCAAGAGTAGACATTTTTGGAGAATATATCAATGATACAGGAACAGACAAATTCGAAAAATTGTTAAATTTGAAGGTTTAGGATAAGCCTATAAAATACAGGGTGTTCCATTTAAAATAAGCCGAATATTTCAGTATCAATGTTCTACCAATTTAACTGAAAAAATGAAGACCTTGTAAAGAGATGTATATTATTATTCAGTCAATAAACAGACTAAGGGAACAGTATTTTACTTAAACCTAAGAGTAAATTTGTTTGAGTTAATTTTATTAGGAGATATTTATTTTTTTCTAAAACCCTACATTTTCGGAAACATTGATATAACTTGAAACACTGTATGTATGTATAGGGAACCCTTATGAAATTGCTACTTATTTTTTATGTAAAATTCGAAAATAATATACGGGGTGTGTCGTTAAAAAAACATAACTTTGATATGCCACTTTTTTTGGAGCACCCAGTATATTTAAAAATATTTTTAAAATGCTCATATTGACTTACATAATATCACGATATTAGAAATTAACGATTAGATGCTGCTTCGCCGTAGAACTCCGTGGTTTCGTCAGACTTACACGTGAAAGGTACTAAGTTCGAATCTGAGACTAGTCAAGTGCTTGGGGAAAAAGTTATAATGCATTAATTCGACTCAAGTGCGAAATAGTCCTCCTCAGGACTAAGCTTGATGGCCTGATTGGCACAGTAGACAGCCATTAGTCACTCTTCTTGGACGATGTTCATTCAAAGTATATATGCCTAGTACACTCGGGAAATACGACATTAATTTACGTATTGTATTTACATATACGGGGTGTCCGAAAAGTATGGAATATGCTATATATCTCGGTGAATATTTATGTCATCAAAAAATGTCTGAAATAAAAGTGTCTAGTGTTTAGTTCTTCATTACAGGGAGATATTTAGTTAGTGGTGAATATCACTACAATTTTTTTAAATGGCGAGGAACCTATATATGGTACTAATTTGATATAGATGTTTTTCTCTTTTCAATAATATAAAACTTTAATACTTTTACTGAACTAGTTTTTGAGCAAAAGCGAAAAAGTGATGGTAGTGTGATGTTAAGTTTATTTTGATAGTCATTAATCTAGACACCTATGATAGCTTAAAAACAACATCCCAACGTGTTGTATTGATGATTGATAAGTAAACTACGTATTTTTTCTAACATACATGTATGAACCAACTTTCTTCAAAGAAAAAGTCGAAATTCCTCGTAACCCAATATGTTAATTTAAAGTATTTTTCTTAATCTCATTGATTTTGACCAAGATGTGGTAAAGTCGTTATTAATGTACCAATTTTTCGTGGGAATATACATTTTTACTAGATGTCAAAATTGTTTCTTATGAACCAATTTTGTTTATCAAAATCCCAAATAAATAATTTTATACATTTTCCGTTACTATATGAATTTTGACCAAAAGATGTCAAAATCGTTATTTATGTACCAATTTTTGTTGGAAAGCATCCCATATCATTGTGTTTATGCCCAGTAAGTAAATTTATTGCATTTTCCGTAACCATATGTGTTTTGGCCAGAAAATGTCAAAATCGGTATTTAAACACCAATTCAATTGGAAAACCGTCCTAAAGTACTATATTTTCGTCACCAACAGAATTTTGACTAAGCGATTAAAAAAAGTTATTTATGGAACGGTTTTATTGGAAACAGTCTCAAAGCATTGCATTAGTTCCGAATGAGAGAATTTAGTGCATTTTCCGCGAGCATTTGAATTTTAGCCTTTTATTTATGCACCAATTTCTTGCAAAACCCTCCCAACGCATTGCATCGATGGCCAATAAGTAAATGTTATACATTTTGAACCAATTTTCTTTTGGCGTCCAAAAATATTGCATCGTTGCCCAATAAGTTATTTTAAAGATTTTCCTTGATGACATGGATTGTAATACGGCAAAATCATTATTTACGTACCAATTTTACGTAGGTCAGGTATGATGAAGTCACAAGGGACAACTTTGATGGTACATATAAGTTACTAAATTAATCTCATTTGATAGTATTTGAATCTTTGGCTTTTCGAACTGCACAAAATCAAGCAGTGATGACATGAAAGCTAGAGCAATAAAAAAGATTATAAATTGTTGAACAGCGACTGTAATTGGATTATATAACCGATAAAATGTCTTGAGAAAGTTCCTCATTATAAAGGAAATAATGAATGAATGAACTTTAGTCCACTCTACTTTAGTTTTATACTTTTGACCTCAGCACTGCTGCACGGGTTTCGGAAAATTAAGAAGTGAAACGCAAGCGATCCAAATAATGTTTAATGTTTACAGTGTCATTACTTAATCGTTCATCAAATACAGCAAATAATTTTGTATTTCAATTTCATTTATACAGGATTATCCTTCTACACGTACTACTCGTAAACCCAAATTCATAAAACAATTCCACAAACATGTATATTGCTGCCAACAACATTAAACCCAACTTTACAAAACAATTTCACGCATGTATAATTGGACCTGTGGTAACGCGGTCTGCTTAGATTAGGTAATGGGTTCGATCCGCATTACCGTATACCCTGTGTGAGAGTCTTTCAGTAGTTCTCCTTATACACGTGTAGGAGCATGATATATGCACTTCATGTGCGGTTATTTAGGCGAATGGTGGAGCCGCACCCATTCTGAGTTCCATCATGCATATACACTGGTCCAAGATAATGAGGGCCACTGTGGGGGTTTCGGAAACGGTAAGAGATAGAGTTTCGGTTAAATAGGAGAAAAGTTGGGAATTTAAGAGTTTAGCAAAATTACATTTTTAAACTTACGAATTTCTGTACCGTTCCTAAGTTATGCAACAAGAAGCGAATTTTCATGATTTTGTTTTTGACAATTTATTACTATGTGGTTGATGCTAAATAAAACGTAAGAGAACCTTCTACAAGTAGTTTTTCACTTTCTTTAACATGGCATACAGCAAATTGGAATCCGACGTTTAGTTTTCGAGTAACCATTATCAAATTTGTTTTTTTAAATATGGTCCTGATTTATTTATCCATAACGTTAGAATAGCTTTTTATTCTGCATTCAAGCACGTATCACACTTTATGGTTTACTCCCGATTTTTAAACTTATTTTACGATTATCGGAGAAAGTCTAAGTATGAGCCTGCGCTTTCCTCATCAACTTAATAAAATGACACAAAATTTTTCAATTTTGAATACGAATTTTATAACCAATTAATTACAATCAACCAACAACACATAAATGGACTGATAAATTTTGATGACAAGCAAATTTAAACATAATGCATAACAATAATTAAACAAAAAATTACAATAAATGCTCGAAAAGCTGTAGAATCCAAAGCATTCTTTAACATTGTAGGTCTTACAGTTTGGAATGCGTTAAGTACCAACCTTTGGAGTTCTTCCTCTGTTCCAAAGATATGTTTATAAACATAATTTTTTATGTACCCCACAGAAAAAAATCCAGCGGAATTATACCGAGAGAACGGGCTGGTCAAGGTGTTTCAGAATGGGTGCTTAAAAATCTTTCGGCAAACCTATTTGGAAGGTAATCTTTAACCATGCATGAATTGTGTGCAGGTGCACCATCCTGCTGAAACCAACACTCGCGTACTTCGTCTAAGGGTAAATTATCAAGAGCGTGTTCCAAAGTGGTTTCTAGTAAATAGTAAAATTTACGTAACGTTGCGAAGTTAGTTTGATTATAAAAAAAGGGTACTATTATCCCAACCCACATATTGACGTCAATACGGTGTTGACGTTGTGATTTTTTGCATAATTGCAAGGGTTTTTTAAAACCACCGTATTCTTTAAGGTCAGTTAGTAACTTGCTCAAATACATGCGTTCCCCTTGTAATTGTGTTTGAACGCCTGTAGTATATATATATATATATATATATATATATATATATATATATATATATATATATATATATATATATGTTCAATGGTTTACTGAAACGTATCATTAAGTATCCACCACCTCATAATGAAACTGTTAGTGCTACGTAACTTAATTAATCCTACCTTAGCTCAAACATATTTATTATGTGCAATAATGTGTTTTCTAGGTAACTTGCTGAGCTATCCCTTATACAGAGACAAACAAATTATATTAATAATTTTTATGTAAGTGAACAGTAGAAGCAATATATATATATATATATATATATATATATATATATATATATACGTATTTTTTTCGCTTGTTTTTTTATTTACTCAATTACGCGCTTTCGAATTTTTTTGTTTTTATGTGTCTTCATGAAGTTAAATTAAATTGATATATTGTTTGCTTTATAGTGTATTTCGGATTAGAATTTGTCGTATTTAGTATAAAGCGAATTTCATTGTTAGAATTAACTTACATTAGCATTGAAATCATATGAATTTTCGTAAGGTTTATATTTAAAAACGCCATTTGTTGTTGAGAAATAAAATTCCAAGTTAGTTTTCATATTAAGATTTTAGTGCCAAGATTCTTTTGCAGTATAGTTTACCAACTCAATTTCAATTAAAAACTATCCTTATAGGGGAAGGCAATATTTAGCTGGATTACAATATGAAGTCATTCAACTTCAACTGCATATGTATTGTAAAGTAAATAAGCGTTGCTTACTTGGAAAAGCAATTATTGCGTATTTCTTGTGTGAAGGCTAAAGTATGACGCAATGTTTCTTGATCATTTACAGGAAGGGACTTATCGTTTGTACCGCGTTTTATAATTTGAATGTATGAGCAATATGATTGGTTGTCATTTTTAAAATCAAGTATGGTGTAACTCACGAATTTTTGAATGTATGTGCTCAGCCTTGGTCCTGATCTGGAGGAGGAAGTTGTGGTATGCTTCCTGGATTACGGAGTTTTGTCGCTTTGCGGATTTGAAGAATTGTTTTTGGTGGAGTATTGTGTGCCCGAACCCTGTGTTTTTGTGCTTTTGGAAACAGCCTTTTCGTAGACCAAGTCTCACTGTAATGTTTTTTTTACGAGGTGGGAAAATCCTTTATGGACACCACCATATTGTGGTAGTGTGGGAATCTCCTAGTTAAGCATACCCACTAAAAACCCTTCCTCTGCGCATCAGCTACTAAGGCTATTAGCGCATATACATATGTAATTAAACTATTGATACTATTGAAATCTTAGGTAAAGTAAAAGTAGGATATATGTCTTATTCACAAACGAGTTTAACTAATTACAGTTTGTTATATATCCCTATGGCTTTTAAAAAATTTATTGTGTTGGTTACATGGTCTAATTCTACTAAATTATTTCTTAGGTTTTCTTGTATGTGGTGTTGCTGTCTTTCTACATGGTAAACGACGCAGTCAAGAATAACATGTGATACAGTTAGCCTAATATTGCATGTGGTGCATATAGGATTATCTTCTTTCAACAAATGTTCGTGAGTTAATGCTGTATGAGCAAGACGTAATCGATGTAGTTTGGTGAGATCATTTCTTGGCATATCGACACATAACTGAGGCATACGAACATCTGGTTTAATAAGTGATAGCTGAGTATTAATATTCTGCCATTTTTCTTGCCAACTCAATAATATTTTCTCTTTCATGTTAATTTTATCTAAGAGATTTTGTTGTTGGATAACTGGCGCCTTATCCACCCACGGTGGTAAGTCACGTGGAGCTTCAGGTGGAACAGGAGGCATGAGTTCCCGTCCAATAACTTCCAGGAATTCCATAAAACGTATGCCAGCTGGACGGGTGATCGTCCTTCTAGTAGCATATGTATTTATATTTGGGAATAGTAAACGGTTATTTGGATGTAATGGCTTTGATTTAACATTAATCATATAATTCGCCATTAAAAGTTTACGCCGGGTATCAAGTGGCGGTAGAGCAGCTTCACAGTAAAGACCTTGGGCTGGGCTAGTTGGGAAGGCACCAAGAGAATATCTAATTCCAATATTGTGGATTCGATCCAAGGTCATTAATACGCTTTTTCTGGCTGATCCGTATGCTATACTACCATAATCTATAATTGAAAGTACCATTGCCTGATATATTCTTAATAATATTTTGGGTTCTGCACCCCATGTGGTATGTGCAAGAATTTTCATTAAATTCATTATTTTGTCACATTTTGTTTTAATTGCTGTGATATGTGGCTTCCATGTTAGTTTTGTGTCAAAAATTACGCCGAGAAACCTAGCTTCAGGAACACACTCAATTGGCTGATCATTAAGGTATAGGAGTGGGTTGAAGTGTGGTCTTCTAAGACGACATAAGTGTAGACACTTCGTCTTCTCCTTTGAAAATTGGAAGCCTATAGAATCGCCATTTGTAACAATAGTGTTAATTGCTTCCTGTAGGGTTCTAGATATTTCACCTAATGATTTTCCCGGGTACATAATGGCTAAGTCATCAACATATAAGCATGTAAATATTTTGTAAATAGACATTTTTCTTTCGTTGTAATATTAAAGGCTTGTAAATAGAGCTACCGATTTAATTGAACATTAAAGTGTGCAAATATCTCATGTGTAAAAGCTACTCGTTTTGCGCACATAAATTATGTAATGTCCTGACCACAATTAAGATAAACGTATCTTAACGCTATCCAAATTAAGACTGGGAAATTGCCGTATTGGTTTTCCGATCGAGGACATTCTACTGGTACCCTGGAGCCGGTCCCGCTGCTTTCGTTGCTGCCGGTGAAGAAGGTAACCCAATATTGTACGTTTTTGTAAATGCTCTATCATAACTTTGTTTGTAAACTTCGTGAAATTATTGGTTGACGAGCGAATAACCGCAGTCGTTTGTTTTGGTGGTATTTTGCGGAATTTGATGCTTTCACGTCGTCTCAATTTAAAGGTTGACGAACTGCTATTATTTGCAATATCTTTGGTATTTTGTTTTTTTATTATTTAATTAAATGAGCTGCAAATTTATGTATATGAACATTTCGCATGGCAAAATTGATTTTTAGTGACCAATTGATTACGTATTGTTTGAATTTATTGATATTTGGATAATTCTATTTCCGTAGATTACAATCAAAGGCCACTTGGTAAGCTTACAAGGTTTACGATTTTATGTTTCCGTTTTCTAGTATTTAATATTTTAAATCAAACCGAAACCAGTGTAAATAAACCTATGTATTTGTGTGCTTTTTGAAATATATTTAGATATAATAGACGAACAATCAATTGAATTTTATGGTGTTAATTTGTGATCTCCCGACCAGCGAAAGCAATAATTTAGGAAGATTAGTAATTTTATTATTCAAACTAAAGAATTTATTGAGAGCTAAATTTTGATTTAATTATTTTTTTCATTGATTCATTTTAAAAGTAACCGGTGGTAATTTCCTTCAATTGAAGCATTTAGGATCATACAGTTTATTGAGTTTTATTAAATATTTAGTGTTGTTTAACGTAACCGATTAGAGGAACCTTAAATGACGTTTATCTAGTTTATGCCTGATTATTTTAGTTTGGAGTTCAGTTAGTGACAGAGCTTTGAAGATGAGTAATATTTAAATTAGAGTTAATAAGATTTAAGCGTAACATTTAACGTTCATTATTTTTTTGTATTATTGTGTTTGAATTATTTTCACAAGCGTCGGGGGTAATGCAACGAAATATAAAGTTAAAGAAGTCTTTGAAAACCCAACAGCTGATTTGCGTCCACGCTACTTCGGTATTTGAGCGTATGGATATATTTAAGATTTGTTCTAGAGCTAAAGTTGCGAAGTATCTCCGAAGTGCACCTGGAGGTAGCCAACGTAAGGTAAGTGAGATTTTTTGATTGTTGCAGGATGATTTATCTACGTGTGCCCAGGTGCA
Source organism: Vesta saturnalis (assembly GCA_036346205.1). NCBI lineage: Eukaryota > Metazoa > Arthropoda > Insecta > Coleoptera > Lampyridae > Vesta > Vesta saturnalis. The sequence goes on from JARFJB010002178.1 coordinate 580,366, forward strand.
TTTTTGCCGATTTCGTCTTACCGTCAGTATTTTTAAATTCAAAAATACGCCCACGTCCTTTGCTCCCCGAGCTAGTCCGGTGCACTCTAATTATCTGTTACCTGCCGTTTTAGTTTCATTCTCGACCGTAACACGCTGTAGTACAATTTTGATTACATAAGATGTAACACGATGTTATGTCAAACTGTTCTCCATTTCAAAATACTGCTTCCTTATTTGATTAATAAATTAACTACTAACGAAAGGTAGTACCGAAAACTAATAAATAAAGTAACTATAAAGTGGAGACAAAAATTTAATTCAATGCTAACTAAGCTGCTTCGCCACTCGTTGTTCCTGAATACTTTCTCGAACACTTGCTTAAGTATACATCGAAGTTACAGCAGTAATATGTTTTTACATCTCACAATTCCTAAATCTTAATGCCGTATTTACCTAGTATACTAGGTATATATACTTTGAATGAGCAGCGTCCAAGAAAGTGACTAATGGCTGTTTATTGGGCCAACCACGCCATCAAGCTTTACCACTAAGCCACTGAGTTAACTGCGCAGTGGTTTATTGCGCCTAAGCGCTTTGCGCATTATTGGGATCCAAATGGGTTTCATTTCTACACTAGCTTGGCTTATTGGATTCTCTCCTAGTGCGATGTATGTGGCTTCTTTGAGTTTCCGGCGAGTTGTATTCTCGTCCTTTGCCACTATCTGTAAGTTATCCCATTTGATGCTGCGGTCTTCGTTCCAGAAATGTTCGACGATTTTTGATCTTTCTGTCGCGCCTCTGTGGATGTTATTCTTCGTTGCTATGGTAAATCAATACTTTCTTTATCCACGGAACCGGTTTAGGCTAACTATATATCAATACATACTCGTATAAACAAAACCAGTTTATTGGTCAATGCAGGTTTAAAGATATGTTCTGAGTAAAAACTGTTTTATCCATAGAATAAGAAGGAAATCTTAATGAAATTGTGCACAATTTAGATACCTTAGTAATTTGAGTCTAAAACAAGAAAATGTAATTTTCGGAGATTTTTGACGCTTTCTGTACTGATTGTATTTAACCATGTACTTGCAGAAATCCTTTAGAACAAATTTTTATTGAATGGTTCGAAATACTTCCTTACATACTTGCGTAACTTAAGGATTTAGGTTTATGCCCGCTTTCGGGCATTGATTTAATACTCCCAATATTTTAGATAAAATTGATTTATGAAATTGAACAATTGAAAACTCTAGCTTCCTGATAATTAATTTCATATAATGGTATGGTATTTGAAAAATGTCATTCTTTAAAATTTCTGTTTTCTTTTGCAACGTGGACTATAACATTTTACATAACTTCTTGTATTAGATTATTGTATAAAATAATAGTAAACATTACAGAGGAACTTGAAGAATCTGTTACACTAGAACTGTGGTAGCATCTGTAACAAACAAAATACAACCACGTACCACACAAAATTAAATAACACCGAACGCGTTGCAATAGCTACGCTATCATCATCAGCGGTCGACATATAGGCAATACTTTGTAAAATTCGATAAAGTTTACGTAAAGCTGAAGAGTAATTTTCGATTCAACAATGACTGTTGCGTTTACTTTAAAATTGGATTGAGAGCAAAGTAGGTCGTACATCGTATTACCGCGACCAAAAATTAATAAATGTGATTACACAGTATCCAATTGTCTTTTCTTATCAAATAATTGTATATAAACCTTGTTTAACTATATCTATGATTTTTTGTCATACACCTCCAAAAAAAATTAATTAAAGAATTACTTGTACGCCCATAAAAATGTTTCATTGAGCACACAAACGGAATGAAAGAAATTACATTAACTGCTTTATGGTTTTATCTAACCAAGAAAGCAATCTTGTGTAGTTCCATAAATCCACCTTAAGTATTTATTTCAATACAGTAGAATAGACTCTCTTGAGATGATTACTTCACTTATGATGTAACAATAGTCTCAGTTCTTACTATTCGAAGCATAAGTCAAATATGCAAAAGCAGCAATTTACGTTATGTAGCACTGTACAAACATGGTGTCATAAATGAAACTGTTTATCACAGAATGTAACGAACTTTCAGTTTTAGATTTAGATATCGCATATGGAAGACACCAACTCTAAAATATTGACACAAGTACTAAATACAACAATTCCGTTACGAGAAATAAAAGTTAGTTATTGTACATAATGACATCTCGACAGATACAAACCGATAAACCCTGTATACGCAGAGTAAGAAAGTATGAAAGCAAATAAATTTTATATGCCCCAGTCAGGGGCCACATAGGGAGATTGTACGCATATGTTAGCTCAATCGTCGCAGTTCCTGTAATAAATCGAAAATGAGAGTTATACTCTATCAACCGTTGTCTATAAAATTGTTGATTCAAATAAAGTTATGCACTTACCGAACGTCAATGTTGATTAATTTCATTAAATTTTTAAAGTTAACATCTATAACATATTGTAATATAATTTACACTCAGTATATGGAAATTATTTGTTTAAAACTGAACGCCATTATTACCTTCACATTGCTCTGTGAAATTGCATTCTCAACTATACCACATATGATAGTAGTCAATTAATGGAAATAGCACGAATTAAGAAGTGAACGATTATGTACTGAGTACAAATTTGTATGAGTAAAGTGATATTTTCTTGTAACAATTTTCTCTCTCTCTCTCTCTCTCTCTCTCTCTCTCTTTCGTGTGCGTGTGCGTGTGCGTGTGCGTGTGCGTGTGCGTGTGCGTGTGCGTGTGTGCGTGTGCGTGTGCGTGAGTGTGTGCGTGTGCGTGTGCGTGTGCGTGTGCGTGTGCGTGTGCGTGTGCGTGTGCGTGTGCGTGTGCGTGTGCTTGTGCGTGTGTGTGCGTGTACGTGTGGGTGTGCTTGTGCATGTGCTTGTGCGTGTGCGTGAGCGTGTGCGTGTGCGTGTGCGTGTGCGTGTGCATGTGCGTGTGTGTGTTCGTGTGCGTGTGCGTGTGCGTGTGCGTGTACGTGTACGTTTGCGTGTACGTCTGTGTGCGTGTATGTACGTGTGCCTGCGTGTGTGTGCGTATGTCTTTTATATGTATTGTATATTAATACAATATTTAGGTATTCGGGATCATTAAAATTTGTTTTTTAATTATTCAGATATTTTTAGGAACTTAATTGTTGATATCTTCATAATGAATTTATTTACACATGTTTTATATAAGTGAAAAATATTAAATTTATTTTAGTTAAGTTTATAACATTTTAAAAATAATATAAGTAAAAAAATTTGAAGTACCTCTGTGTAAATGATTTTAAGTCGATACTTGCCATTTATGTAAAGACATGTCGACGCACATTTGCAGCTTCTTCTAACGCATGTGATTAAATTGAACCTACGTTTTAACGTACAGTGTAGGTTTTAGTTTACCACCCGCAGGTTATATACAACAAATGTCTTTCCTTCTTCGTCATATAACATGTGTAAAAACGACAAAGTTGGGTGTGCGACCGTAGTGCTTGAGTAAAAGCACTAATCCAACATCTCTCATAATTTCATCTCACCCCTGTTATTCAAATAACCGAGTCTGTTATAGCACCCGAACTAGCGCGGTAGAATATTTTTTAATTTTTCATTTTGATTGGGATATATATCTTTTAGTTTTGTTTTATGTACCAGGTGTACGACTGAGAAAGGCGGCCGGCCATAACTGAGACACTATTTGAGTTTGAGCAGTGAATTAAAAAATCTTATAATAAATGTGACTACGAGAAGATGCAGGAAATTATTTTTAATTTCCTGCCATTGCCGCCAGAGGGAGTTTCACTGATTTCAAATTGAAATTTCCATTTTTTGGGCAATTTTTCTTAGTAATGTATTTAAAAAAATATATACATTGTAAACTAGTGATCAATATGTAAAACTTTGATTCACGAATTTTTACGATAGCTGTCAAAATAAACGGAGGGGGTTACTGGTGTATCTTCGAAACGGCTGCTTGAATTTGTAAAGATTGGTCTCGAAGTTAAGGGATTACTTACCAAACAAGTCCAAAACCACAACAATTTCTTACCTCCGTCTACCAAAAGAGGGCCAACTTGTTGAAGGAACAAAACGGTAAACTTTTCTGAAAAAATTCAAATACCGAAATTTTTTACTGGGTTACTTACCAAACAAATCCAAAACCACAACAATTTCTTATTACGTCTAACAAAAGAGGGCACAACTTGTTGAAGTAACAAAACGGTAGACTTTTCTAAAAAAATTCAAATACCAAATCTTTTTTTTTACTGCTATTGGAAGGAAAATTAATAAGGGAGTATTGAAAAATGTGGTAATGTAACAGGCAATTTGAGGTATGGAAAAATCTTACGCTTAAAGTATATAAGTAGGCTTTAATTCCTTTCATTAACCCATTTAAAGCCAGGGTCCTTTTAAAAGGACCGTTATAGAAGCCTGTAAATCTTTGTTACGGTTTGTTAAATGAGATGTCACTGCATTGCAGGTTAATCATTATTCATCTACACCACGTGTGACAGCTGTGAACGCCGGTTTTAAAACTTTTTCTGGTTGTGCAGTGTTGATGTTAGTGAGAATTTGTTAACAAATCCATCATGGACAATTGGAGGTAAGTAATACAGTTTTTCTCTTAAAAAGTGACAATGCCAGTTATATTATCTTTTGAATATTAGAATGTTTGTGAGTAAACAACATGCTTACATTTGAAAACTCAATTAGATGTTTTGTAAATAACCGCCAAATCCAGCGTCCTTTATAAAGGACCCTGGCAAAATAACTAGCTATGGCTACACATTTTTATAATTTTTCACTTCTTTAGTTATTATAAGCGCCCCTTGAAACTCCATGAACTATTGTATGAAATCGAGAATCTAGAAGACATGTCCCATGCCCCTGATGACATTATAATGGTACCACCGGAAAATGCAACTCAAGACATGACCGACGAAGATTCGGGTAATGAAGAGGAGGTAACGCTTCATAACCTTCCAGGAAGTCAACTTCGCGAAAGAGTTGAGATTGTTATTCATCAGGATCTTGAAGATGACGAATATGACGCAGAAGACCTGCTTCCCTTATCTAGACTTGCAAAAGAACATTCAAATCCACCTAAAAGAATAAAAAGGTATTCTTGGAAAAAAGTCTATATTCAATCGCAACACGCCGATTTCCTACAAATTTGCAACCCAAAAAATAATAGGTCCCCTACAGATTATTTCAGCTTATTTTTTAGTAATGAACTAATAGACCTTATCCTAAGATACACTAATTTATATGCGAGTCAACATGGACGTAAAGCCGATATAACGTCGAATGAAATAATGTGCTTTTTAGGAGTTATAATACTGAGTGGTTACAATGTTATGTCAAGAAGAGCAATGTACTGGGAAAATAGTCCGGACTGCGGAAATGAATTGGTATACAATGCAATATCAAGGAATAGGTTTTCGTATATAATGCAAAATCTACATTGCAATGATAATTTACAATTGGATGTAAATGAAAAGTTTACCCAACTGAGACCCCTTTTTCAATACCTAAACAAAAAATTCATTGAATATGCACCAACTGAAGAACATCATGCGGTTGATGAGTCCATGGTTCCATATTTTGGACATCACGGGTCCAAGCAATTTATCAGAGGTAAACCCATCAGATGGGGTTACAAGCTCTGGACAGGAGCTACTAGAAAGGGTTACATTGAATGGTTCGAACCATATCAAGGTTCAACAACTCCTCTCGATGAAAAGTATAAAACTTCTGGCCTAGGGACTAGCGTTGTTTTACAATTCTGTGACGTGTTGGTATCAGAACAAGGCAATCTAAATTTTCACATTCTGTTTCACAACTTTTTTACGTCAATCCCTCTAATAGTTGAACTCAACACTAGAGGGCTGAAAGCAACGGGTACTGTCCGAGAAAACAGACTTCTCAATTGTCCCATACCATCCAATAAAGCTATAAAGAAACAAAACAGAGGACATCTTGAATATGCTCTTATCGAAAGTGAAAACATTATAGTATGCAAGTGGCATGATAATAGCATCGTAGGAGTTGTTTCAAATCATGCGAGTGTCTTTCCAACTGTAAAAGTGGAAAGGTATTCACGGAAAGATAAAAAGAAAATTTTAATCGACCAACCGAAAGCCATTGAAATATACAATAGAAATATGGGAGGGGTTGACCGTGCCGATGAAAATATAGCCTTATACCGCTCCTCAATTCGAGGGAAAAAGTGGTACTTTCCATTATTTTGTCATTGTATAGACATGGCTATTCATAATGCGTGGCTCCTTCATAAACTGGACGACGGAAAACAGGATCACCTGGCATTCAGAAGATCGATAACTACAGGTCTTCTGGAAACATATCAAAAAACAACAAAAAGGAGCCCTGTACGTGTAAGTTCACATCTACATGAACATTCTAGGTATGACAACCTGAATCATGTTATTACCTATCAAGACAATCAACGAAAACAAAAAACAAAAAATGCAACTTCAGTTGCCATAAGTGCAATGTAGGCTTACATCCCAAAGAGTGTTTCTTCTTTTATCATATTAAGTGATCTATAAAATTAAGTTATTGTGTTCTGAATGTTTGTAATCAATATTATATGTTTTGTAGTAAATACTTTGATACTTGGCCGTAAATAATATGTTTTACACCTATAGTAGCACAACTTACCAGGGTCCTTTATAAAGGACGGCCATTTTTTTCGAAAATCATCAAAATTTTTTTCAAAATTCGTAAGGAAAGCTTATTTTTGGTCTAATTCTAGTACATAAACGGAGTTATAATTTATTTTTTCAAAAAAAAAAGTTTTGGGCATAAAAGGGTTAATTCTGTAGTCCTGAAAAGGACCTATTTAATAAATAATACTCTTAACGGCGTCCTAAGTGCTCAAAGTACCGACCATCATTTTCAATACACAACTATCTCTTGTATACTACACTGCAGATTCAATTTCTGCCACCTCTTGAATTCTATTTAGTAGGTCTTCTCTTGTCGTCACTCTAGTTTGATATACCCTATCCTTCAACCGGCCCCATAAATAGAAATCCAAGCAAGTTAAGTCCTGAGAACGCGGAAGCAAGGGAAATATGCTCGGTCTACCTACCTACCTGCCTGGAAGTGTTTCATCAAGATATCGTCGAAGATTTAATGAGAAATGTGCTGGACTCCCATCATGTTGGAAGATAGTCCTTCTAGTTCAATATCTTGAAGTACACCGAGTAGTTGGTTTTGAAGGGAGTCTGACTAAACCCTACCATTCAAAGCTCTTTTGAACACTACTGGTGCAAGAATCTTTGCGGAATTTATTCCACACCAAACAGCAGTTTTCCACCTCTATTAGACTGCACGTGGCGTAGCCAATGAGGATTGTCTCTCGACTAGTAATGCACATTATGCAAATTTACTTTTCCATCACAACTAAGAGTGATTTCGTCCGTCCACAAAATTCGAGATAAAAGTTGAGTATTCTCTTGTGTCGTATTTAATAGCCAGTTGTAAAGGTTCAACCTTCTATCAAAACCTTGGGGAATCAAAACTTGATGAAGGACAGGATGGAATCCAAAAAGGTAGGAATATTATGCGTGTGAAGGCATACGTACATTATATACGTCAGAATGAAGGAACAAAAATATAAATATAAATAAAATATAAATGATATTAAGCGTTTCTTATCATGTCTAGAAATCAAATTTAGAAGTTTTACAAATAATATTTTCAAGAAACCTACTTACTTGTGCTTTTTTTAAATATTGTGAACGCTTCCATGCGATATCCCTAAATTTTGAGATATAGTCCTAACACTTAAATGCGGATTAATTTCGATATATGGCAAGACATTTCCTCGGTACAGCCCCGAGCTCGTCTATTACATATAAGATGATGGATGCTACTGGTAGCACGTAAACATTGTGTGAATCGAAAAGAACTCGACGCCCGTATCTCCGTCTGTTGCGATATCTCATATGATAAATTCGTGCTACAACAGTTGCATTTTGCTTGCATCCAAAATATGCGGCAAGCATATCATACGCTTTTTCATTGGAAATTAGCAATTTTCCTTATAATATAACAACCGAAATACACTTAATGTCACTTTGTTATCTAGTTTACAGCTTTGACATAATGGCGAAAACTCATTCATTTTTCTTTTCATATCCTACTTATTAATTTTAAGTGTACTTGTTTATACCTCGAATTGCCTGTAACATGACCACAATTCTGACTATATCTTTTATTTTATAAGAGCTATTGACATTTTTTTTTTATTCTCCCATATTAATGTTCTTTCTAATGGCAGTGAAAAAACCATTTTGTATCATTTAAAATTTTTTAGAAATGTCCACCGTTTTGTTCCTTCAAGTTCAAGTTGCATCCTCTATTGGTGGACGGAGATAAGAATTGTTGTGGTATTGGATTTATTTGGTAATATCAAGTATTGCCTTAACCTTGAGACCAATCTTGATAAATTGAAGCAACCTGTTTCGAAGTTAAACGAGGTTTTCCAGTAACACGTTATGTGGTTCGCCCTCCCTTTATTATGACTGCAATTGTAAAAATTCATTAAAAGGAGTTTCACATATTGATCACTAGTTTACAACGGACATATTTTTTTAAATACATTACTAAGCAACCATTTTATCATTTATTAATATATTTGTTACAACTTACTGTGTAAAAAAAAAACAGGAAAACCATCGTACACTTCTGTGGTGACAATAGAGAGTAAGAGCTAGCCAGGCAAGGGCAAATTCAAGATATAACTGTGCACTCCGTGTTACAGTACTAAGCCGTCTATTGCACACCCGCTGTCACTTTGGCACATCCAGGAGTTCTTGATGCCATATTTTGCCGGAATTTAGGTATGTACTGGACAAATGATCATTGACCCCGATATGCAACCTTGATTGTCAAGGTTGTGTTAGGAACAGCTACAGTTCTGAGTTGCCATTGGAATAAATCCCAAAAATAACGCAATGGGAATGGTTTATCACTTTACAAGCGGACCATCAATTCACGAGTTTCGTATTTCGAAACATTGATGTCTTGTATCACTATAGGTACATTTACTAACAATAGCATTGTTAGTAATAAAAATACTTCATGAACAGGCAATGGTATCATAATTTTGGTAATGTTTAAGTACGAGAATAAAACGTACAATATTATGATATAAAAATTTGGTTTTGATTGGTGCCACACGTTGCATACTCCAATCCATTTTCTCCAGTAAAACCAGAATTTAGTCATTATTGTCAGCTTTATGTTTCACAGTATCAAAAAAGAGTCCATCAGTATTATCCTCAGCAGATTTAGAATAAAGATCTTCCTCTGAACCATATGGTGAACTATGTACACCAGATTCGGTTTCTTCAGACCATTACTGAAGAACGTGCTGTGTAGTCAACATCTCCGTATCTATTATTCCGTGTATTGCTTCCTGGGGCCATGTTTACAAAACATGTACAAATTTGCACACCACGTACAAAAATATTTTATTTTTCCGTACGCATTGTAGTGCACTATGTATCGTTATTACTTACATTCATCTTGAAAATGGTACATAGTGTATTGAAACACGCAGAAAAAATAAATAAAACTATATTGCTTATTTTCTAAATATTGTCCAATTTTTAAAGATATTATCTTCCAATACATTATAATTTATTTAAAACCTCTATTGAACGTAATTAGGTACACCAAACACTGATTCTAATTCTGATTCACCAGAAAATGATTATATTTCTGACCTGCGGCCAGACCAAACACGATTACAAAAATACCAAATCTAACAACGCCCTGGTACAGTTGACTAAACCGGAGTAACGATAACTGTAAATATATGGTGGCCATTGGCAGTAGGTGGTACCCAAGTTACGGAAGCGGCGCTTACAGAATAATAATTTTGTAAAACTCATCTTATGTATATCCGGGGTATTGCAAGATCTTTGTTCCTTCGAGAATTATAAAATACTATCTGTTAGAACAACACTAAATGGAGTAGAAAAGGCAATTGGCGGTTATACAATTGGAAATGGATAAAGTTCACGACTGATGCATCTTAAAGCCTAGGTGCTCCTGACTGAGTAGTGACTTGTTGGCTGCTATTGAATATTGAGGTTATTTAGTCTATTCACACCATACTAAGGTATCATCATGTGTTTTGGGCGTTTGTTGAAAATGTGGTAGATGTTCGGGTCCGAAAAGTGAAATTATACTTACTCAATGCGTAACCATTAGCACAAATTTTAAATTTCGATAAGAACTCACGTTCTTTTTACCATTCCATGTAGAATAGAGGAACACCCTTCACTACCGACACTGCAGGACGAGCTACGGTTGCTGCCCGCTTGCCGTTGCACCTACCGGGCAACAACGTACTATGAGCTTGCCTCAAACTAAGACCGTGACAGGTTCATGCGGTGTATCGGGCACCAAGCGATCGTCGTTTATTTAAAGTGTTCCTACGTAAGTGCCCACCGTAGAAATCACCGAGAGCGGAGTGAACTCATAGTAACTACTATATGGTACTAATGTCTTTTATTGTTCCAGAATGAAACAAATACGACGGCCGATTTCTGTCATGCTGGTGCCAACCGAAAAGGATGCTAAGAAGGTTTGGGAAGCGGAGGATGTCGCCCACCTTTGAGGGTTTAAGGAGGAAAACTGACATCGGGCAGATTACAGGTAACGTGTCAGAGATTCCGTTATGCACAGCGCTTGTGCAGGGCCGCAGAACGCTCAATCAATTGCGCCGGCGATCAACACATTAGTGAATGCACTAACCCATACCAACCGGGAAACTCAAGCAATATGTGGTGATTACCACAGCTCAAGCGACAGGCTAAACTTTAAGTTCCCTCAACCTCTGCCATAAGAAAACAAGGAAGCCCCATAGCGACCGAAGGGAATACCGCCAATAACGGCGCTTTCTTCAAGCCTGACTGTTACTGGCGCCGTTGTTAAAGCGGAATTACCGAAATCGGTTACCAACATGGTCAGTATCACGCCTAGACAACCATCCAAAGGGTTAGAATCTATACTAGGTTTCCTTTGGAGTCGTAATATAATTTTGAAAATTAATTTATATTAATTAACTAGAATTAAAGAGTAATTTATTGATGTTGAGTAACCGTCCGTCTAGTTTCATAGCTGCATACATTAGTCTTATCTAAAGGGGGCTTGCATTTACTGAAACTCAATATTATCCTTGAATTTTTACTAAATTTTTGTCTCATCGCTAATTACCTCCTGCCCGAAATAATTATAATTGTTGGACCATCTCAACCCACCGGAACCTTTGATGCATCCTCCACTGGAGTTTACAAGTGCCGGATCCGACACTAAGTTGTTCCAGATTGATTGCAAGGTACCTGTGACAGTAAATACTCACATCAGCAATTTTCGTACATTTTTAAATAAAATAAGTTATTATAGTATATAAACAAGTACATATTTTGTAGATGTGTTACTTGGTATAACGTGCGGGATTAATTACACGTTTCGCATGTAATCGGGCCTAACCGTTATAAAATGTTCAACAAATTACTGTTCACTTACATAAAAAATTATTAATATAATTTGTTTGTCTCTGTATAAGGGCTAGCTCAGCAAGTTACCTAGAAAACACATTATTGCACATAATAAATATGTTTGAGCTAAGGTAGGATTAATTAAGTTACATAGCACTAACAGTTTCATTATGAGGTAGTGGATACTTAATAATACGTTTCAGTAAACCATTGAACAGATATATATATATATATATATATATATATATATATATATATATATATATATATATATATATATATATAAAACTTGGTAGACAGCGCTCATAAGTAGGTATAACATATCTAATGAGAACCCCCATAAATTACAAACGTCCCAAAAAAAAAACTAGATTACAGATTAAAGTCTTATACTCACAGTCTGCGTGCTAGTGATTTAAGAAGACATTTTAAAAATGCGAAAAAACATTTTGTAACGTACAAAAATCGATATCGGGCCTTTTCGTATCCGCTTTTGCCACTGTTCTAAAAACAAAACAAAATAGGTATCTGTGGATTGAACATTTAGGATTGCTATATAATGTTTACTGGTTACTTATTTCACTACCATAATTGTCTAATTCGTTCTGTACTGGCTGCATTTACCATTTACGTCACAAATCATAATTGATTAAATTTTCTGTATCTATTGTATCTACTATTCACTTTATAAAAGTTCTAAATTAACCTACTAGTACCACCTATGCGAAGTTCGGTGATTTTGGTTGGTATCTGTTACTTTACTGAATCACCCCTAGATGGTGGCACCACTAAATAATTACATCTTACTAAAATTCATTTATTTAAATATGTATATAGTTTATTGGCAACATTGGTATTTGATAAGAAAATATTGTTGAACACCTCTTCTTAAGGTGTGGTTCTTCTTAAAACGGCCATTTTGTGCTACGTGAATACAGTGTGGAAAATACATCTCATTGTAATTTATGATTTCTTTCAGGATTGAAATACACTAATCCAAAACCTCCCGTCTAAAAATTTGCGATTTAACTAGATCGTCTTAAACCACAACTTAGAACTCGCATTCGATCTAAAGAGGTTAACAACATTATATGAATAAATTGCTATTATCTTTCTTACCTTAGTCGTGTATCCTTCGTTTCGCTTTGAATTTTATTACGATTTTCTCCTCGCTTGGACTGCTGATATATGGCTGGCGGCTGTGCTTAAAGTACTTTTGTCTCGTTACCGTTGGGGTTACCTGGCCACGGGAGTTTCCGATGATGCAATCTGGCTGGCTGTTCGCTACTGACAAACCGAAACCTTCTCCGCTGCACTAACCAAGGCTAAGGTGTCGTTATTCGTCAACACTACGTCGTAATATTCCGTTATCCATAAAATTGTTTCGCCGAGTTGACTTCTTAACCTATCACATGCTATAAGCTGATTTCAGCAGTGATTCCCACACTCTCTACATACGAAGCAGTGTATTTAAATTAACCATAATATAATAGAATATTATGAGACTAATGCGTAATCGATCCTTTAAGGCATGAATAACAAGTTTAAGGAGTGGCCTTAACGTTGGGAATGCTTTAAAAACGATTATGTATTGCGTCATACGATATTTTTTAGTATGAATGCATAATTATTATAGTAATAGCAATAACAACAATCATTTTAATTAAAACAATCAAATTAATAATTTCCATGCATCTTACCGAGTGGGTGCGTAAATATCATATGACATTTCATTTAACTATTAAACGTCATTGTTGTACGTATTCAAAATTTCGACGGAAATTGAAAAATTAGCTGCTGCTACTTATTTTCAGGTAAAGGTGTAAGCAATTTGATTAACTTGACAATTCACTATAGAATCTGACAGAATCTAATCTTATTTATTGAAGCGGTTACCTAGCTAACTTTATATGCACGGCGTGCGATAAAGACTCGATTATTCACGATTTTGGGTTTTTTTTGGATGGTATATGATACATGAATACTAAAAAGAATTTTAATGAACTGTGTACCTTTGTTGATGAAGCTGTTTAATTTTATTAAAAACAAACTAATTTGTAAAATTTGACGACTTGCCCGCGTTATTATAGTATTGGGATCTTCGTTTATCTACGAAGATTTTATAGCTTCATTTGGGAAATGATTTAATATTTATTATACACATTAGGATCAATTTATGTTTAGCAAGCTGTTCTTGTGGGAAAATTGCATACTCGGCATGCATGCACAAATTATCTAGTCAATCAATCAACTCATTTATATAGTAAATATAAGAATGTCATATAAATTGTCTAGTCCTTTTGGGAAAAATCTACCGTTAGATATATAATCCATTCATTGGAGATTGAGAAATAAATTACGCTTACTGAGGGAATTGTCGTTTATTTGCTAGTCCCATTGTGTCCCCTGGTTCAATCATTACAGGGTCTCTCTCAAGATATCATAATTTACATGTTCTTTTTTAAAGCTTGTGGCGCCTGTTTCTTGTCCGTTCTACTTATCTTTCTCACTACCACTTCTTTGCCTGCTTCCTAACTAACCTAACTATCTACGTACTTTTTATCGACGTTCCAAAACTACCCACGCAATCCAAGTGCTCTGCGGATACTTGACAGTTTGACTGGGTTACTAGCCAAACTAACTTCCTCCTTTCATGTTACGTGGTAGGTTAGACACGTTGCAATTTTCTTCTGTAAGTGCTAACAGAGATAAAATTTTAAGTGAATAACAAGTTTTTGGGCAACCAATGCAACACCGATGTTAAATCACATCAAGTATTCTCGTTGGTATGTAGTTAACAAGGCTTCTATAGTGGTAGCTACAATTTATATTTACCCTTCCTAGAGTTTATATTCACCGTAATTAAATTAAAATGCAAAGTTTCAAAAGTTGCTTACTTAAATTGTTCTTTCTCATCAAAATTAGTGTCCAAATTTTAACCAGAATGGTTTAAATGTCCATACGCACAACAATTATTGCTGTATTCTGGCAGTTAACCTTTTCCGTGTGGTTGTCCTATATACTTAGGTACACCATTTACATTTGAGAGGATGCACTGAGTTACTGCTCTGATTATCATCTATGTTGTCCTTAATGGCACTAAATAAAACACAGTATTTTAATATCCTTGTTATTATTTTTTAAAAAGGGTGCCTGTATTTTATTAGTAAAGTTAGGTATACACCACGTGCTTTTATATTGAATACCTTGCGTGGTTTTTGTATCTTGTCTATGTATAGGGATTGTTGGTCGAAAATAAACATTTTATTTAGGTAGATAGCGTAATCATCTTAAATTAAAGGCGTTTTTGAACTGAGGAAACTGAGGAAACAGTAGTTAATTCTTACTTTCTAATTCTTATGTATATTGTAGGTTCCTATCTTAGCAGTAAAGCAAATTGAGATGTCTAACTTTATTTCCTGGTATCGTCGTGATTAAATTATCTACATACTAAATAAAACCAATAAGAAAATGTAAAATTAAAACTATGCTTAATTCTGAAAATATTAAGCTCACTGAAAGGTGAGCATTTTGGTAGAAATACTGGAACACCTAGTGCGCTTAAATAAATTTTGATGAAATTTTCAGCAAAGTTTGTCAGGTTGCGTTGACGCACCCTGTATGTAGGATGTTATAACAACGTGTATTACGTGTTTTAAGTACGAGTGTATTGAGTTTGAACGAAAAAGAAAATTTTTTTTGTGTATATGCATAATGTATGTGGGTGGATGTTACGCCACTGGAAATTTTGGAGAAATATAATTCAGTATGTAGATACGTGTATTTGAATGTTATAGAGACATTGGTGTTTGAATAAATAGATTCTGATGAATGTAAATGTGAAAAGAAATTTGTCAATGGGACGATAATGCTTGCTACTGTATTGCTACTGTATTGCTACTGTTAGAAATGGAATGTTTGAAGATAGATGAGTAATCTTGGTCAGAAAATGTGAAGTATAAGTGTAGAATGTTTTAGAAAATATGTAGAGAAAGATTTGGTATGTTTAAGTGTTAATTATAGAAAGTTTTCGTAATGTTGTGCAATTTGTTTTGAGAATATATGTATGTATATGGGATTTGAGAGCTTAGACGGTACTTATTTTTGCAAATGTTGCGGAAGGAGATCGAGTGCAGGTTGGAGATAAATGTTGAAAGTTGCGTAATGGTCCAGAGTGGCTACTGAATGAATGTAATGACGAAAAATGAGTTCTTCATGAAGTAATTGTAAAATTTGTAAGTAAGAACAAATATGGCGATGTATTGTAGTTATGAGCGTGGTTGTACAGATGGTAGTAGCTATCGGCACTATGAGTGAATACTATTGGAGAATATAGCGCGGAAGGAAGACATGTTTAAAGATGGATGGCAGAAGTTATAAATAGGAAAGTCAGGGATTGACGGGAGCTTTTTCGTTTTTGGCTGTTGCTTGTGGTGAACGTTGGGGAGGCGCGCGCGAGGTGATGTGTAACATCAGAATGGGTTAAGTTGGAGTTATATTTGTGAATAATATTGAAGGCAGTCATTGTGAAACAACTGCGTTACCCGAAAGGGGATGAATCGTATAAGACATTCATAAATAAAACAATTAATTAAATTGAGATTGAAGATAAAATTAGTTTGTTTATTTTCAAGAAAGTAAAAAGTGCGTAAGCAGATTTATAAAAAAGGTAACAGTTGATATGTTAAAGTGTTAAGTGCAGCGCGTGTTCTTGTACCGATATTGAGTAAAAATTATTTATGGGACCACCTTTAAGCAAACGAAATTTTTGGTAGTAAATTAAGCCAATGTTAAGGTAATTTTTTGTGACATTAAAAGTTTATTTGTGTAAGGAAGGACTAAACTTTCCTAAAGGTTGCTAGAAATTTTAAGAGGCAACCAAACTTGTACAGATTATTACGTGTTATTGGACTATTTGTGAGTACAGAAAGGAATAAGTGTTTGTGAAATTGTGAAGCACTGGTTATGTGGCTTTATGCAATTTAAGGATTACAAAGGGACTACAAATAATTGATTTACGGGAAGAAAGAAGAGAGAAAAGCGTAGGATAAATGGACAATTTTAAGTAAGGAATATATTTAAGTACTTTGAAAATTTAGGAAAGCACGATTATCTCTTTGTTTAGTTCATTTGCGTAATGTTGAGTAAATATTAATTAGTTTAGAAGCGAAAAGATAATCGTTCTCGAGTTATGTGGTTTTGATTGGTTGTTTTAGTATTAAGAATTTTGCAGAAATTGGTAGTGACGTGTGGTTCTGATTTTCAACCACGCTGTTTGTGTATGTAAACATTTGTTTATTATTTTATGCAGGACAATATATATTTATCGTTAATTTTTTTTTTATTCTGTTGTTTACTTAGCCAGGTATGAGATATATTTGTGACGATTACTTAATTGGTGACCTAGTAGTTTTTGACAAGTTAAAGTGTAGACTTTGCATATTTTGGATTTTAAGATTAGTGAACAACCTGAAAAGTTATATTTGCCAGGTTGATTGCAAAATTTTCATGTTAGTTTCATTAGCGCAATGCACTAGTGACGGATTAGCTGTTAATTAAAATTTCATTAAGTATAACAAAAAGTTGGAGTTTTGAAACCTTAAATTACGAATGTCAATACGATTCAGAAGTGTTATAAAAAGTAAATTAAATTTAAAAGATATCGTTCATGTTAGGAATTTTAAAAATTAATTACCGATCATTGAATGAAGAATGGTTTATTCATTAATAAGTAGAAAATATAACTGGTGGTTACGTGAATGAATTTGAGTAATAAATTTTATTTTGGAAGTTTTGGTATACGAGGTGTATTCAAAAAGCTTTTAATAACCTGGGTAGTACTAAATATATTTGAGTTTGAGTTGAATTGTTTTGGACGAGTGTTTGTTTTAGAACCCTCGTGTAAGAGTTTACTGAGTAAGCACAATCCTACTTTCCACAATCAAGTAGGGTTAATTAACATCCAGCTTAAGACAATTATTTTAGCAAAGTTTCGATTGTGGTGGCGCCTAGAGACATATTTTCCCGGTCTGAGCTGTTTGAATGTAGGTGTAAGCTGTTTGAGCATATTAATCATTCATTTTACTTATTATTTCGACCACGCCCATCTCCCTGTTAGCTGGCTTGGCAACCCGCTTACATTAGTAAGCATACACGACGCCTAGTGCGGTTTGGACGTGTAACAAGTTGTGTTTATTTCGCTACAAATGAGAACAAAATTAGTAAGCAAGTTAGTAATTGATAACAGCAACAAATGTTTGTCTTATTAGTTTTGTTATGAACGAATAAGTTCAAAAGTCAATATGTAATTAAATGTTTGTTTTTGACGTTCTTACCTAAATGTCACGGTAAAGTATACTTGTTAATTTAATTAGTCTTAGTGTAGTTAATGCATCGTGTCCGACAGCGAGCAAATTATCATGAATTAACTGATTTTGAACGCGGCAGAATAATTTTTTTGTTACAAGTGTTCTGTGTTAGCGAAGATAAACAAAAAAAAAGCAAAGAATGATGGAATCCACGGCCTGAAAGTCCCAGACGCACCATCATTTATGAAGATCGTACTCTTCCACTTGCGGTTTTCGGAAACATGTATCGAACCACAGATATTGGTGATAGATTGAGATATTTAATTAACCAAAAAAATGTGTATACGGTCTACATACCGACAAATTCGTTCGTTTGGGACTAGATCCTATCGACGATTTCTCTGTTTACCTTTAACCCAATTCATAAAGATTCATGATTTGAGTGGTACAACAAAGGGGGTAAACTGGAATAAAAAATGGTTTCGAGGCGTGCTTGTGATGGTAGAATAATGGTCAGGAAACGTCCTGAAGGAAGACGACATTTACAGTTTCCTGTACAACAGCACACGGCTCTTACTCACAGTGCGATCATATGGAGCGCTTTCTTTCGTGGAAGTGGAAGTCGTCTGGTAATTGCTCCGGACACTTTAAATGCAATTCATTGTATAAATAACTTGTTGGAACCAGTGTTACTGCCACTTCTTCAAGAACTGTTTTTTGGTACATAATAAATATAACTGCTCTGAAAAATTCATCAAAATATACAGGGTGTTCATGTATTTATGGAGGCTAGTATATATTACTTTAATTTGCCGTTAACCATAACTGACAAAACTTTAACGTAGCTGAAATAATTATACAGAAACATATTTAATGATTTATAATGAAATTCTACTTAGTTTAAAAACATTTATTTGTATTATAGCCCGACCAGTTTCGATGATTCTCAAGTGTTTTTAAATAAATATGAAATTTACTAACAATCACTAACTATATTTTTAATATAATACTAAATATTATTAAACAATGTTTAGATTTGCACCCAGAATGTAATCATAGACTACCAACACAAAAATGTCAAAACATGTTTAACAAAGTTTAATCACATACACAACATCGGTGCAATACTGTAGGAGACATTGTATACAAGTGGTAAAGCAGTTACCTCAAGGTTTAGGGAACACAATTAAAACATTTAGAAGTGCAAATTCAAGATCTAGCTGATCAAGTGGTCATCCATTTAATGTATCTGATAAATGTAATAATATGATTCAAAACCTTCAGTAATACCTAATGTTATTTTATCACAAACATTCAAAACGTAATATAACCTTTTGAGTTTGAAAAACATCTTTGTTCAATTAAATGTTTAGCGTAATTTCGTTTGTTTAAATGTTTGTACTTATAACAGCAAATGTATTTTTTGTCATACTGTCAAGTGTTCTTATTGTTGGACTTATGTATACCGAGTTACAAACTGTACAATGTAATTTCTGAACACCCGATACCAATATGCTGCTTGTTATGTACCTAGTATATATCGTTTACAGTGCATAATCTACATGCCACGAAAATCTGCTTAAGAAACTAAATCGTAGACAGCTTTTTTCCTATACTTCCTTTTTTTTTTCGAAATTGCGGAATTAAGAATAAAAAGTATGACACCTCTGTGTGATATGCATACGGCAGGCTTATTGCGACGTTACAATTTAAATGTAACAAGAGTATTTCATGTTTCACGTTGTATTACTTAAATTAACTGTTCAAATATAATCATTTTTTGATTTGAAATCCTTTACTTGAAACAAATTAATAATACAAATAATTAAATGAGCTCCGTTTCCTTGTACACATTTTTCAATACTTGTTATAATATTTTGCTTTAAGTGTTGGAGCATACCGTCCCGCTTAATTCTAACAACTTTATTACTTATTCTTTTTAACAACTGATCCTCATAGATAATTCTTAATTGGTATACCATTTGTTTGTCCCAAAGATAAAAAAAATTAAGCATTTCTAGACGGTCACAATAGGAGATCATCATGCTCAATCCATTTATTACAAATACTTAATCATGTGTGAGTTTCCATATTCCAATGAAATGGAACCCCATTCATATGGTACCACAAATTTCGTGTAATTTTTAATTACACTTAACAATAAGTATGTGCGTATCAATATACGTTGAGCTGAAATGCCTATTGTAAAGTGTTGTCTTGTAAATGCTTATGATTACAAACAGAAATGCTATAAAATAGCAGACACATTAAGAAAATGTATACCAAACGCGAGTCAGACAATAAAAATGAATATCTATCAACGGAAATAAATGAAAAACGACAAACTAATGTACTGTGTTTCAGATAGTAAAACTGAACAAAACAAAATAATTACAATGGGTAAATAATTACGAGAAAATATTACAAGAAACCTTATTTAACAAAAAATCTGTTCGAATGCCAAGCAAACCCAAAACCATTTGACTTCTTAATTTCACAAAAATGGTAGCGCGCAGTGGAGTGTATATTAACTTTTATCTTTGTCAATTTATTTAAAACAATTATTTAAGTAATCAGATATTTTCATTTTAAGTTTAAGTACCACCGTAAATAATATTATATGATAAGTTAAAAATGTCACAGGCGCATTTGAGTTTGACGAGGTGTATGAAGGTGGCACCGTCAATATTTCGTGGTCGGGTAAAAAAGTCTAATACCTTAGTATTAGATTAAATAGGTTAGTACAACATTTTCTTTAGTATACAATTCCCGTTATCAGTTTTACAATAGTTACGTCACGGCAGCTATTTCACACTAACACCACCCCTTTACAAGAAATTCAAAGATCGGTGACTGCTTCACCCCCACTATAATGGTCTGTGGTAAGTCAGTATTGAAGAAAGAATGTTAGTATCTAACTCTTGTAACTGTTACAGTAGATTCAAAACTGTGGTACGGTTATTAGAACTAATCGATATAAAATACGCTTCGCTGGTGTACAACAAACTGTTTAGCAGTTTTAAGTAACCTTTGATGTAGTTCCTACTCTATTTTATTTTGCGAGTATGCCCTGAATTTATATGTATTATTAATAACGGTATGTCTGATAACATAATTAGCAAATACTATAACTATTAAAAAAACATAGTTCATATTAACAATTGTCTAGTCATACAAAATAATGCAACATAATAAAAGATAATACAAGGTAGCACAAGAGAATATAAGACAATACAAAATAATACGAGATAATATAAGATGATACAAAACAAGATAGTATAAGATAATATAAGATAACACAAGATAATACAAGATAATACAATATAATACAAGATAATGCAAGATAATATAAGATTATACAAGATAATACAAGATAATACAAGATAATACAAGATAATACAAGATAATCCAAGATAATAGAAGATAATACAAGATAATACAAGATAATACATGATAATACAAGATAATACAAGATAATACAAGATAATACAAGATAATACATGATAATACAAGATAATACAAGATAATACAGGATAATACAAGATAATACAAGATAATACAAGATAATACAAGATAATACAAAATAATACAAGATAATACAAGATAATACAAGATAATGCAAGGTGATACAAGATAATACAAGATAATATAAGATAATACAAGATAATACAAGATAATACAAGGTAATACAAGATAATACAAGATAATACAAGATAATACAAGATAATACAAGATAATACAAGATAATACAAGATAATACAAGATAATACAAGATAATACAAGATAATACAAGATAATACAATATAATACAAGATAATACAAGATAATACAAGATAATACAAGATAATACAAGATAATACAAGATAATACAAGATAATACAAGATAATACAAGATAATACAAGATAACACAACGTACTATGGCTGTGCCTTTCAGGATATTGTCTTTCAAGTCTGAAAGATCTCATTGTATAGGTGGTGCTGTGAACTAGGGCAACGCAAAACGCTGACCATATTACAAATTCTTTAGGAAACCGAATAAATTCAGTTCCAATTGCTGGAGCAAATTAGCTTTTCACCTTTCTTGTTGCTTTTTTGACTTCCTGTTGAATTTAAGTGTTATAAAAACGAAAAAACAAGGTTGCAATTGCTGTGTCCAACAAAATTAATTTAGCAAGTTTCCTTTCTCTCCAAAGTCACCGGGAAGTTGTGATGAATGGTACGATGAAATCTGATATCATAACAAGAAACGCATAGCTGAAAGATTCTTGACAAGACTGCTTTTACTACTACTAAAATTGTTTGTATTAGTACTTTAAAAGCTTTAACACAGAAATATCATTTCATGTACACTTAAATTGGAAATATGTGCCAAACTTCGATACACCATTATATTACTATTACATGTTCACACGAATCTGTCTGTGGCAAGGAAGATATACACAAACTCTAAAAATGTACCCATGCATTGGAATGGTAGTACTTTGGATGTCAGTAACTGTAGACTATTGTGAGTTGCGTCAATCTTCACTAAAATAATCGAGAAAGTAATATCTAAAACAATGATGGAATTTATATTGAAAAATAATATTCTTTCATACGCACAGTTTGGGTATATGCCTAAATCATCTACACAAAAAGCTATATACCATTCAATTTCATCTCAGTTTAGATCATATAGAAAATCATGTGTTGTGTAATCGGAATTTATTTTGATTTGTCTAAGGTGTTTGACACCTTAAACCATAAAGTACTCTTATTAAAAGTAAATCACTATGTATTAAGGGCTCAATCAGCTAAACTAATACAATCGTTTTCAGAGAATATAACATTAATTATATGCTTATATGAATTTGACAACTATGCAACTCAAAATTATCACTCCTATTCGACTATTGTAAACTAAAGTGTACCACAAGGCTCTATTCTATCTCCTATTTTATTTTTATTGCACACAAACGATTTGAGTAACAAACCACCAATTTCCACTGTCCACCAGTTTGCAGACGACGCTTCATGCATAATCTCAGCACACTCAATTCAGGAATTGTCAAAAACTGCAACCAACGTGGTATCAAAAATAATTATTTGCAACTTAATCAAAATAAAACTGATTTAATCGTTTTCAATGACAAATTTGATAAGCCTCTTTATGTCCCTTTTAACAATATGATACAATACAATTTTTAGGTATTTTATTGGATACGAGGGATACTATTTATGTATTGAGAATTGGCAACACTGGTATTGCCAGGTGAAATTTGTCACTGTCATCTTAAAGTTTGACATGTTTGAGGTTATACGTACTCAGAACGTTTTATCGTGCGAGCACTATTTGTGTTGTTTACAGTAAGTTGAAAATTTATTCTCAACCAAAATATGGAATTAACTCGTGAAAATTTTCGAGTTATGATTTATTATGACTTTCGACGTGATCTAACTCAAGAACAATGCATCAATCAACTCAATTCAACTTTTGGCGATGAAGCGCCGTTCACAGCCACTGTATATCGCTGGTACACTGAATTCAAACGTGGACGTAGTTCGCTCACGGATGAAGTTAAGGAAGGTCGTCCAAAATCAGTCGTTGTGCCGGAAAATATCGATGCTGTGCGAAAAGTAATTGAAGAAGAACGTCATGTGACATATCACGAAATCGAGAGATGTTTAAGCATTAGTATGACCAGCATACATAAGATTTTGCACGAACATTTGTGTGTTGTGTGCACGTTGGATTCCACATTTGTTGACAGTTGCTCAAAAAAAATGCTCGTGTCGATTGCTGCCGTAAAATGATTTCAAAATACAACTATGGTGCATCCAAAGCGGTATACAACATCGTCACAGGTGACGAGTCGTGGATTTCTGCGTATGAGCCAGAAAGAAAAGGCCAGTCCACAGTTTGGGTGTTTCAATGTGAAGCAAAGCCAACAAAAGTTGTTCGTTCCCGAAGCGTTAAGAAGCAAATGGTGGCGTTTTTCTTCACGAAAACCGGTCCTGTGGTAACTGTGGCTCTCGAAAATGAAAAGACCGTTAATTCAGCGTGGTATACGACCATTTGTTTGCCTGAAGTTTTCGGTAAATTGAGAGAAACCAACCCAAAACGACGAATCATTTTGCATCACGACAATGCCAGCTCACACACATCACATGCAACAAACGAGTATTTGGACACACAAAAGATCGAATTGATGGGTCATCTGCCTTACAACCCCGACTTGGCACCCAATGACTTCTTCGTGTTCCTACTAATTAAAGATAAACTGCATGGATAACGATTTTCATCGCCCGTAGAAGCAGTTGAGGCCTTCAAAACGCATGTATTAGAGCTGCCATCTTCTGACTGGACAAAGTGCTTTGAAGGGTGGTTCAATCGCATGAAATGTGTATAGACCTTAAAGGCGATTATTATATACTCGTGCCATTTGGGGGTACCTCCACTCACTTCAGTAAAACATATTTTTGCAGAATTAAATAAATCCTCACTACGCAGTTATAAACATTGTCAATCAACTATAAAGTCTATTAAAGGATGTATGAAATTTAATACGGCGGTTAATCCGCACTTTGTTTCACAACGCTTATAAAATGTTAGTTATGGCAATATATTATTATCATTATAATTGC
Source organism: Vesta saturnalis (assembly GCA_036346205.1). Classification (NCBI taxonomy): domain Eukaryota; kingdom Metazoa; phylum Arthropoda; class Insecta; order Coleoptera; family Lampyridae; genus Vesta; species Vesta saturnalis. The sequence goes on from JARFJB010002178.1 coordinate 604,856, forward strand.
CAATACCTCGAAGGTTGCATAGCAAACATATTAGAATTCATTACGGGTTCTATACCTATGGAAAAAAAATTAAATTCACTGTGAATTGTAATAAACTGCTAATGTCCATTTTATAAGACTTCTACCAATTTACACAAAGGGATAATATCGATTTTGTAGATAATATTAAATAGTGTTAATCTGTTTGATTTTTCGCGCTACATATATGGTTGTTTAGATTTTAAGCTTAATAAATTTCTTTTAATATTTATTTAATTAAGCTTTAGATGGTGTAAAGATATAATATGACATTAGATCGTTAACTACCTTCCCAACGCGCTTCGAAAAATAGAAAAACTCGACTCTTCTGCGCTTGTTTTTCTAATTTTTTCTCGACCTGTTTATAAGGTACTTACCGATCTTATAATACACTTTTTTAGGTATTCCATTATGAAATACGGATATTCACACTTTTTTTGATAGTATCCAATATAAACCGCTCATAACCTAGATTGACAGCAGATAAATGTTTCTACGCTATAATAGTGTCTCATAAACGAAATCTTACGAAATAGCAGTTGCGATTAGAACTTAATCGTTGGTTTTAAATTACACGATTACTTTTAATACTGTTGTTTATTCAAAAACGTTATAAACGTGTAACGTAAAGTCGATAATACGTAAAAAGTGCCAGCGTTAAACAGATTCTATTGTTATAGAAAATCTCTCAAGCGATAACAACGTATTCCAATACCAGAATTGATTAGAAATGAGTCTTCGAGAAGACTGTCACGTTTGCTCAAGCTGTATAATGTAATTTATGAAGATGAAAAAGGAGAACGTAATCGATAAAAGGAGTTATATTCAACGTTTCTTTCTTAACTGAATTTTTTTTTCAATCTTATACTCTAGAGCAAAATGATTTCACTAATGTTAACAGTTTTTATTTTATTGACGGTAGTAATATGTATGTACAGTAATTTCTTGGACAATAATGTGGGAATAGCGTAAGTTCATAAAGGTTTTAGTTTATTTATTAAAATTTGTATAGATATCTATTACGAAAAGTAATACGGTTATAATTCTGGGGATAAATTGATTACCCAATCGCGTGAAATGCAGATACTTAAAATGTATCAGCAGCAGTGATATGAACGCATTTGAAGAGTTCAATAACAACCTAAGGGATATTATACTATTTAACTATAGTCTATAGTGGAACTATTCCGTGGAAGGTCGTGTAAAGCGATATTTCTTTTTCATTATATTGGGTGTCCGGGAAAATGTGGGAAATCTCTGGGATTCAGATAGAACATGATGTACAAACAAGATGACAAGTTCCTGTGAAATTTTATATTATGTTTAATAAAAAGGAATAGTTTTCATTTTTCCCATTTAGCTCAGTCGTATTTTGTACTTGCAAAATAAGGATCGGGGTTCGTTATTAAGGCCCTCAACACTGAACAAATAGATTAAAAAGTTTATATACCTTTATTTCCTATTTTTCTTTATAAATCTAATATTTATAATTTAAACTACTTAACTAAGGTAAACAAACATATTTACAGGTGGATTCTCCTTTTCAGGTTGCTCCTGGGAGGAGGGTTAGGTGATCCTCTGGAGTTTCTGCAATGTAGCATTAATAGAAGGGTTGGTTTTTGACTTTTAATCTACGTCCTTTGACTGGTTTGAATTTACTTGTTTAACTACCAAAATAAAAATAAATAATTTTACCTGAATGCGTCCCTGTATAAACTACAGAAGTCGGTAGCAAGATACAACTGTTATAAACACGCGTGAGATAAGACGCCGAGTTCAGTGCTCTGCCTTCAAAGAAATAATTGATACTTTAAAGCGGTCGGATTTCAAACGTATAAGAATAATATAGTTTTATACCTGCTTTTCTTATGAAAATAAACTCACGTTTAAATTCAATTTTGCCCTTTTAAATAAATGAAAGCTTTTCGTTTTGAAGGTAGATGTTGTACGGTAGCTGCGGATTATTTGTTTATTTTCCTATATTAATTATATTAGTACACAGGTTTTTATTTAAATGAAATAATTTTGTTATGTTGGCCGGGTTTAAATTAATAAATTGTTTTCCATTAAACTGAATTGTTCGCGTCTAACAATAATGATATTAATTTTTTAACGCGAAATATATTATCGGATAGTTTCTGGTTTACAGGTAACAATCTTATTAATTGCAAACGGTATAACGTACGTTTTTCGGTGGTGGTGGCGGCGGTTTAATTACAGGCGATAATTTAGTACTGATGAACACGTCTAGTTTTTACGGTTATGTTTTGGTTATACTGGATTAACGGCGGAAACTAGGTGTTCAGCTTAATCTCCCGACGAGGTTTTAATTACAGGTACTCTGCGGTTTCTGGTACGTTTTCTAGGTGTTTTTGATTTAGTGTTAACGTAAATTTGTGTAGATGGGTTTTGTTAGTAATCTGGGTAACTACCCGTTAAGCCAAACAAGAGGATCTCCGCGGGCAATTGATTGTAGGGCAACCACACTCCAAACTCCACAGTGTAGGTGTCTAGTAAGAAAAGAGTATGTCGGGCTTCCAACGCTGCATGTCCCTCTCACCAGGTGTATAGTGCTGTAGGTATCTCAACTTACGTACGTTCCACGTTAGGTCTCTGCAACTCTAACCCTTTGGCTTCGGTGATGATATCAAGTCGCGTAGTCGCGATATCTGCTTCGGGCGGCGGTTACAGGCTGACGGTTTTAAATAGGTAGTAGTCGCAGCACACGATTTTTATTCGGATTCTTCTGGTAGAGTTCTAGATCTAGATAGGGGCGCGTGCCGCGTTTTTATAAAGAATTCGCGAGGGTGGTTACAAAACTTTAGGGGTGAGGTTCCGTAGGCCAGTATTGGCGGAAGATGCTCTGACGTATACAAACTTTTAAACGTTTTTGAGATTTACGTCTAGGGGGAGAATTCATGATTAATTATTGTGCAATTTTCTGCAACGTTATGAAATATGTTTAAATTTGACCTGCACCTGTGCACTTAGCAAGTCACTTTATCTTAATAAATTCCGCGAATTTTATATCAGTACTGGTATTTTATTTAGCAAATAATTAATCATAGTAGATATACTACTCCATTCCTGTCCCACTTTTGTCACTAGATTTGTCACCAGATTTGTCACCAGAAAAGTCACTAGATTTCTAGGTTGGTAACATTGCTGGGTGCTAAGTCAAGGCCACGTTGTTGGTAACGGGGCTACGTGTTAGGTTGGTAACCCTGCTAAGTCAAGGTCAAAGGTAAAAAGTTGCAAGGCAAAAATAGTATTCAAGGTCGAAGACTTACGGTGGTGTCATATTTCTTAGAAATATAAAAAGGTGAAAAGCTAAAAATAGAAATTGCCAGGTAATCATAAATAATTTTCAAGGTCAAACTTTTAGCGGAAATATAAATTTTGGAGCTGATCATCATATTTATAGTCAAGGTCAACAGTAGGTATTTAACAAGTTTAAGCATGTCAAGCATGGTCAAGGTGAAAAGCTAAAAATAGAAATTGCAAGGTAATCATAAATCTAAGAATATAATTTTCAAGGTCAAACTTTTTAGCGGAAATATAAATTTTGGAGCTGATCATCATATTTCTAGTCAAGGTCAAAAGTAGGTATTTAACAAGTTTAAGCAAAGGTCAAAGCTAAAAATAGAAGTTGCAAGGTAATCATAAATCTAAAATAGTTTTCAAGGTCAAAGGTTATTGACCTACGCTGGTGTCATATTTCTTAGAAATATAAAAGGTCAAGGTGAAAAGCTAAAAATAGAAGGTTGAACTTTTAGCGGGAAATATATTTCTTATATAAATTACGCGTATAGGTATACGGATCCTAACTCACCGTGCACGTACGCGTTCCCCGTTTCAAGGTCACAGGTTAGTAACATTGCCTATTTCAAGGGGTAGCAACCCTGCTAAGTCCCCCGCTTCAAGGTCACTAGAAAAGTTACTAGGTTTTGATTATCCTGAAGGTCATTGCCCTCAGTCTCAAGCAAGTCTATGCATGTTTCAAGGGCACGCCCTATTCTGAGAAATCAAGAACAAAGGGGTTGTTTAAAGTCTATGCTTTCAAGGCCACATGAGAGAACAAAGACGATCTATTGTTTTGACTGAGTCATAGCTTCTGAAGTTCTAGGAAATCAAGAACAAAGACGATGCATTGTCGACGGTTCAAAGTCTATGCTTTCAAGGCCACATGAAAGAACAAAGACTATCTATTGTTCCGTTATTCTAAAAATAGATTGTTATCTCAATTCTAGGAAATCAATAACAAAGGCGACCCATTGTCAACGCTTCAAAGTCTATGCTATTTTCAAGGTAAAAGAACAAAAGCGATTCATTCTTCTGGTCGAGTTATAAAAATAAATTGTTATCTCAATTCCGAGAAATCATGAACAAAGACGATGTATTGTTCAAAGTCTATGCTTATAATTTTCAAAGGTAAATGAACAAAGACGATTCATTGTTCTGGTTGATTTATAAAAATAGATTGTTATCTAAATACATCTCTTTCAAGAACAAAGGCAATCCATTGTCAACGATTTAAAGTTTATGCTTATAAGGTCACACCTCTGATAACAAAGACGATCCATTATTCAGTTATTTTAAAAATAGATTGTTATCTCAATTCTAGAAATCAAGAGCCCTGAGGTGCATGTTTCAAGCAATGCCACGCCCTCAAGTGAGCTAAACAGGTGGCCGTTCCCCTAAACAGGTAGCCGTTTCCTAAAACAGGTAGCCGTTTCCTAAAAACAGGTAGCCGTTTCGTTAAACAGGGGGTCCGTTTCCCAAAACAGATACCTGTTTCGCAACATTTCTTAGAAATATAAAAAGGTCAGGGCGAAAAGCTAAAATAGAAATTGCAAGGTAATCATAAATCTAAGAATAGAATTTTCAAGGTCTACTCCACTTGAAGGTCACGACGATGATCTCATAAGCTATGCATAAAAAGTAGGTCATGAGTTCATTGAAGGTGAATACTCCACTTCAAGCTAAAAATAGAAATTGCAATGTCACCATCCTCATCATATTACAAGGTCACTCTGCGGTCAAACGTTTGGGCGGGAAATTTGTATGTCAAGGTCAGAAGCTAAAAATAGAAACTGCAATGTCATCATCATCATATTACAATTCTTAGAAGTCTAAAAATAGTGTGGTCAAAGGTTATTGATCTGTATATCATAACTAAAAATGGTCGGTTCATGTCCTCACTAAAAGGTGATCGCGTTACAGCTAAAAAGTATAGTGACAGCATCATCGTTGAAAGTAGCTTATGCGCGTAACCAGATATGTATGGTAATCAAAGAGATGGTTCATATCTGCACTAATGTAACATAGTGGGGGTCGTTTAGAGTAACAATATAAGGAAATAGTGTAATGGGTAGTGAGTGTTGTGTAAAACATGTGGATGGCATACGCTCAAGAGCAATGGACCAAAGCAACTGACCTGAGAACAGCGGTGGAACGCTTGAAGCAAGAATTTTCGGCATTAGTATTCGATGCCGAACATGAGGCGGTTTACGGGCGAGGTGATTATAGTGAGGCGGAGTGTAACGTCCTAGTGAAAAAGTATGAAAAAGGAGTAAAGATATGTGAAAAGTTTTAAATTTAAAGGAAATATGTAGAACATGTTTTGTAGAAGAACTGAAAGCTGCGCAATTGCATCAGTTTTGCAATGAAAAATGGACGGCATCTCTTGATGGTAGTAGTTCATCCTCATCAGATGCAGATTAGCCTATCGATACAATTATCAAAGTGCACTCTCCCCTCTAACATCATGATGCAGTAATATATAGGACAGTTCCGGTGTCAACTATAATTCATAAGCGTTCTCGAATCAATAAAGATGGATCTATCTGCATTGAACAGTAGCACTTTCTGTAAATCCTTCACGAACGTAAAAGACGCAAAATATAAAGTGATTGATATGAATACTATCAGTATGGGAAACATATTATCATTGAAACCTAGAACTTTAAGTGCATACTTACCTTAATTCATAAGCGTTCTCGAATCAATAAAGATGGATCTATCTGCATTGAACAGTAGCACTTTCTGTAAATCCTTCACGAACGTAAAAGACGCAAAATATAAAGTGATTGATATGAATACTATCAGTATGGGAAACATATTATCATTGAAACCCAGAACTTTAAGTGCATACTTACCTTAGGATTTTATGAATAGTTCAAAAAGAAGATCGCATTGAAAAGTTTAAGCAATATCTGGTTGAGAATGACGCATTACCAGCACCGGAACTGTAGGAAAGATGACTAATTTAACATTTATGTAAAAAAAAAAATAATAACATATATATCTATGTATAATTGTTTGGAAATAAATTATATATTTTTTGTTGCAAAAAAAAAAAAAAAAGAATGTCTTCTATTTTTTGATTAAATGAAGGGTATATCATAATGAAGAGAGCTGCTATTGATGAGACTAAAAAAATGTAGCGTATAATAATATGGTGTCTGCAGCTATATTGGCTAAGCTGTTCAAGGTTAAAATTTATTGGTATCATATTACAATTCATACCAACTAAAGCAATATCTGGTTGAGAATGACGCATTACCAGCGCCGGAACTGTAGGAAAGATTGCATTAGCGCATATACAACACGCTAACGAAGACAACCAGACAAATATAGAAAAGTAATGATTGTTATAATTGATGTGCAAGGATTCAAAACAGCAAGAAATATATTTACACCTAAGGAACTAGCGATATATAATGGAGAGCAAATTGCTCATTACGTATTCAAACCCCCATTTCCATGGCACACCTTGGATAGTGAATTTCAAAAGCAAGCTAATTGGTTAATTCACAACCACCACTTTATCAAGTGGGAATATGGATATACTTCTCCATGTCTATTCCCTAGTATACTTAGTGATTGCATATCAACAACAGATGAGGTGTACGTTAAAGGACGGGAGAAAGCCACATTTTCGGTGTTGACAAAATTTTTAAAAGAATATTTGATAAAGGTTATATACCAAATTGGTCTAGTGAACTTTTCAAGATTGTTAAAGTGCGTGTAAGGAATCCGGTCACGTACTTACTACAAGACAGGGACACCTATTTATAGACAGGAACTGCAAAGGTTAAATATCCCGATGTGTATTTGGTGGAAAAGGTCATTTGACGTAAAAAGAATAAAGTGTACGTAAAGTGGTTGGGATTAAAATAATATTCATGGATCGATGATGATGATGATGATGATAATGTAGTTTATAAGCATATTATTGTAAGGCAATAATCTCATTTATAATTCAATGATGCCGGTAAGAACAACAAGCACTTTGGAACACTTAAATTACTGTAGAAAGCATTACTATTGGTTTAATAACGGATATAAATGTCCTGCTTGTATAGGTACCGACTAGTATGAATATAACTTATTGTGTGTACTTAAGGAACTAACGTAGAATGTAATTTCTGTAAGAATAATAATAAAAGACCAATTGTAATTTGTATTATTTATTAATAATAAAACATACTGATACATAAATATTAGGCCTAAAGTGTTTATGTAGTCCTCAAATGGTCAACCTAAACTGCTTTCAGTCTACAGGAAACAGGACAGAATTTGTCAAAAATAAATGAATCTATCTGTATTGAATGGTAGCACTTTCTGTAAATCCATCATGAACGTAAAAGACTTGGAGGTGTGTGCAAAACATAAAGTGATTATATGAATACCATCGACATAAAGTATGGTAAACATATTATCATTGAAACCCAGAACTTTAAGTCCATACTTCCCTTACAATTTTATGAATACTTCAAAAGAAGATCGCATTGAAAAGTTTAAACAATATCTGTCTGAGAATGACATGTAGATTACCAGCTCAGGAAAGGCAACTAATTTAACATTTCTGTAAATAAAAAAATTATAATAACATATGTCTATGTATAATTGTTTGGAAATAAACTATGTATTTTTTATTACAAAAAATAAAATGTCTTCTATGTTTTGATTAAATGAAGAGTAGGTACATCGTAATGAAGAGAGTTGCTTGGGTAAAGGACTGCCGAGTTATGATTTATTAATGGAAGCAATTGACAACGTTTACGTTACATATAATTGTACCATTGGCAAGATACAATTTTTCATGCAAAACTTTTGTATTTTCAAGAGACACCATCGTTCCTCGAGACTAGCGTGATTAGAGAAATTACACCTCAAGTGGAAGAAGAAGAACATGTAGCGACTACGACCGACCCTTATTTTGAAAAAGGATGCATGTTTATAATAAAAAAGGCTTCTCCGGGATTGCATGATTCAGTAAACTTTTATTGCTAGAAATGGTGAAAGTAATAAGAATGATAAGAAGAGAAAAAGAATTATTAAGTATTGAAGAGCGGAAGAAAAGACTCGAGGTGTTAAAGTCCTAGAAAAATGCGCTCTTAAAAATTTAAATTTTTCGCCTAATTCCGAGCAAAAAAAATTTTTTTTTTCAGCGCAGTTGTGTTTTAGAAGTGACAATCTATCATTTGATGTAATAATTTTTTCAAAATATGTAAAATTACACTTAAATTAGCCAATTCCATTTTGAAACAATAAAAAGCACTTAAAACACACCTTTTTGTACTTACGTAAGCTCAGAAGAAACATATGCATGCAATTTATCCATTTAATGTATCAAAATGCTCTTTAAATTGCCCAATTCAATTTTAAAACAACACTTAAAACATGACTTGTAATTTTCGGTGCAGCGTTAATAATCATTGTAGGATAATGAACGCAGTTATTTTGCTGTGAAAGCATTTAGCGAACATTCTATTTCTATGTCATCAGTTTACATTACAATTTGAAATGGAGTTTGTAAATGTTTGAATACATCATTTGTAGATTTTAAAATTCCGAATTTATTTAACTGGTATCCTTTGCGCTGTTATTTATTTTCTACACGCAAAATTGAGGATTTTTAACTTAACCATTAAGCTATTATGATAAAAAGAATATATTTATTAACATATAATTATGATAAAAGAATATATTTATTAACATATAATTTATTGTTTACTACTACATTTCATAATGTTGTTCACCTTCTTTTGTAACAGTTTTATATTGATAATTACATAGCAGTTTAACCATTAAGAGTGAAAATTAGGAATTTATTGTAGATAGACCGAACAAATAACAGGTGTAAAAGATATAACAGTTCCAAAATTTTCTAAATACTAAAACTAATGATTTTATTTTATGAAATAAAGTATTCACACCAGAAACGTAAAATTGACAGTTTTTTTTTTTCAAACTCAAAGCTGTCTCATTCGTCTATCTTTTTCACACTATTTTGCTTAAGCATACTCATATAACACTTAGTAATAATGTTATTCACCTGTGATTATAATATAAATTGATAATTGTCAACCATATACATTCATTCCTACCTGATCATTTATTTCATAAAGAGATTTTTTTTTTTAAATTAAAGTAATGAGTGGTAAGTAAATTTCATGCAAATTTTTTTTTTTTTTTTTTTTATTGAAAGTTAACGTGTTCATTATAGCTGTAATTGAAAACTTACATTTTAACCGAATGGAGGAGGGTATGTATGATATTACATGTAACTTATGTTTTAATTTTCATTTTCAGATAAAATAGTTATACAACACATCCGAAACAATTATCCGGACGTGAGTAATTTTTGTTATGTTTCAGTTTTAAATATTTACGTTTTAGCATGATATCGTTTTTATTTATGGTTGCAGAACTCCTCTTAGCGGGACACGTGCGGTTGGTGAATATACATGCGGAAATATAAAATATATACTATTCACTGATGATGAAATGGAAGGGATCATGTGGTTGATGAGGGTATATATTTCTATACATAATTATAATTTTTTAATTTAACCGATTTTTTTTTTGTTTAAGATCACATCTTAAATTTTAATATTTTTTATTTTTTATATTATATATAAAATTATATTACGTATGTTTTTTTAATTATTTTCCCTAACCGTCATTATTTCAGTGCTTCATAAAGTTACTACATCTCTTTTGTTCTTTGATAGCAATTTTAACAGTGTTCATTTTAATTAAAAATAAAGTGTGTGTAGGCATATGAGAAGAAAATTAATTCAGAAAAGGTGAATTGCAAAATTAACAACGTTCAGTTACGTATTGACAAAACAAAATTTTTTTTATCACATTTTTTGTTTTTACAAATTTTTGGAAACTACTATCTTTGGCGCTCTTACTTATTGGATCTGTATACGAAATTTCAGAATTTTTGGGTAAAGGATTATCGAGTTGTGATTTATTAAGCAATTAACAACTTTCAATTTCATATTGCTTTAGTTGGTAAAACAAATTTTTTTTATCACATTTTGGAATTTTGAAACTGCTATTATTGGCGCTCTTACTTATTGGATCTGTATACGAAATTTCAGAATTTTTGGGTAAAGGATTATCGAGTTGTGATTTATTAAGCAATTAACAACTTTCAATTTCATATTGCTTTAGTTGGTAAAACAAATTTTTTTTTTTATCACATTTTGGGGAATTTTTGAAACTACTATTATTGGCGCTCTAATTTATTGAACCTGTATACGAAATTTCAGAATTTTTGGGTAAAGGACATTGGAGTTGTGATTTATTAAGCAGTTAACAACTTTAACTTACATATAAATTTACATTGATAAAATTCATCTTTTTTTATCACATTTTGGTAAATTTTGAACTGCCATCATTGGCGCTCTAATTTATTGAACCTGTATACGAAATTTCAGAATTTTTGGGTAAAGGACATTGAGTTTTGATTTATTAAGCATTAACAACCATTAACTATATAATTTACATTGATAAAATTCATCTTTTTTATCACATTTTGTTTACAAATTTTGAAACTACTATCATTGGCGCTCTAATTTATTGAACCTGTATACGAAAATTTCAGAATTTTTGGGTAAAGGACATTGGAGTTTATGATTTATTAAGCCTTAACAACGTTCACTTATATTCAAAACTACAAACTTTATCATTAGTAACATGAAATTTTTTATCACATTTTTAGTTTTGACGAATTTTTGAAACTACTATCTTTGGCGCTCTTACTTATTGGAATGATATACAAAATTCAGAATTTTTGGGCAAAGGACATTGAGTTATGTATTTATTAAGCTTAACAACGTTACTTACATATCAGAAATGCTGACAAACATTTATCATTAATAACAGGATAATGTTATTGACCTTTTTACATTTCTTTCTAGTTGTAATGAGAAGTTTTAGGTCTATTTCTTACGCTACATAATTTGTTTAATCTTACATGAAATCATGATACAGAAATTTCAATATATATATATATGAGTATATATATATATATATATCTGATATATATATATATATATTATATATATATATATTATATATAATAGATTCACATTAAACCATATGGACATACATTATCATATAACAGCGATAATGTTGAAGTTCAAAGTTTTTCACATTTTGGAATTTGAAACTCTAAGTTTTATGCGCTGTTACATTTCTTCCTACATACCATTTGGATAATTTAATAAATTTTGGATAAAGAACTATATATATATATATAGTGTATATGATATATATATCATATATATGCATAGTATATCATACTATATATCTGTAATACTATATACTATATATAAATTCAATTAAAACCATATGGAAAATTTATTTTAAAGCGCTAGTTGGAAGTTCAAAGTTTTTCAGAATTTTTGGAATTTGAATCTATTTGCGCTCTTACATTGTTTACTCTACATGTCAAAAATTGAAATTTTTGGGTAAAGGACTAAAGTGATTTATAATATATAAATATCATTTATGTGCAAGTTCTTCCAACATAATTTGTATAATTATAAATCATGATAAGAAACTGTTGTCATATATATACTATATATATATATATATATATATATATATACATATCTATATATAGTATTAACACCTGAGTAATTTTTCGTCATCATGCAATAATTCTATTTCCTCTTATCATTCTTATTACTTTCACCATGTTCTAGCAAAATTGGAAGTTTACTGAATCATGCAATCCCGGACTAGCTGATTTATTATAAACATGCATCCTTTTCAAAATATAGGGTCGGTTATGTGTACATTTCTTCCTACTTGAGGTGTAATTTTTAATATTAATAGAATCATGATCTGAAAATCAAAGTTTTATATATATATATATGTATCTATGCCATATGGTACATATATATATATATACGTAAACGTATGTCATATATGCTATCCATTAATAAATCATAACCTCGGCAGTCCTTTACTTCCGCAACATCTACTTATTACGATTTTTACTCTTCATTTAATCAAAACATAATTACATTTCACCATTTCTGAATAAAATAGTTTACTGAATCAAACAATTATACATAGACAGTTGTTATTATAAACATTGCATTCTTTTTACAGAAATGTTAAATTAGTTGCCTTTCCTGAGCTCGGTAATCTACATGTTCTTCTTCTACAGATGATTGTGTTAAACTTTTCAATGCGATCTTCTTGAAGTATTCATAAATCGTAAGGAACGTATGGACTTAAAGTTCTGTTTCAATGATAATATGTTTACCAAACTTTATGTCGATGGTATTCATATAATCACTGTTATCTTGCACACATGGTACAAGTTATATGTAACGTTCATGATGGATTGTACAGAAAGTTGCTACCATTCAATAAATCATAGACTTCATTTAGTCCTTTGACCCAAGCAATCTGCTTCATGTACGACTGAAACCTACTCTTCAGGTTGACCATTTGAGGACTACATAGAACACATTTAGGCCTAATATTTATGTAATAAAGTACATAGTTTTATTATCTAATACAATAATACAAATTACAATATGGTCTATTATAATTTATTCTTACAGAAATGTTACATTCTACGTTAGTTCCTTTACACTGAGCTAAGTTATATTCATACTAGTCGGTCATACAAGCAGGACATTTATATCCGTTATTAAACCAATAGTCAATGCTCTTCAGTAATTTGAAGTATTCCATAAGTGCTTGTTGTTCTTACCGGAAGTCATTGGACTATAAATGAGATTATTGCCTTACAATGATAATATGCTTATAACCATACTTATCATCATCGATGGTCATCATCGATCCATGAATCACTTTATGTTTAATGCACACACACCAAGTCTTTACGTACACTTGATTGGATTTACAGTCAAAGTGACCTTTACCATTCAAATACAGATCAGATTCATTTAACCTTTTGACAAATTCCTGTCTATAAATAGGTGTTCCTGTAGACTTGTAGTAAGCACGTTGACCGGATTGACCATTTGACGCACTATATAACAATCTTAGGCCTAATAGTTCACTAGTACCAGTATGTTGGTATTATTAACCTAAATAATACAAATTACAATTGGTCTTTAATATTATTCTTACACCGAAAATGTGGCATTCTACGTTAGTTCCTTTAACGTACACCTCATCTGTTGTTGATATGCAATCACTAGTCGGTACTAGGACATAGACATGGACATTTATATCCGTTATTAAACCAATAGATAAAGTGCTGGTTCTACAGTAATTTAAGTGTTCCAAAGTGCTTGTTGAAATTCTACCAAGGTGCCATTGAATGTTTGAATACGTAATGAGCAATATTGCTCTTACCATTATAATCGCTAGTTCCTTAGGTGTAAATATATCATCATCATGCATTCTTGAATCCATGACATCAATTATTAATCAATCATTACTTTACGTACATTTGTCTGGTTGTCTTCGTTAGCGTGTAATGACGCTAATGCACCAAATCCTACAGTTCCGGAACGCTGGTAATGCAGTTCATTCTCATACCAGATATTGTCCTTAGTTGGTATGAATTGTAATATGATACCGAATAAATCTTAACGCACTTGAACAAGCTTAGCCAATATAGCTGCACTACACCATATTATTATACGCTACATTTTTAGTCTCATCAATAGCAGCTCTCTTCATTATGATATACCCTTCATTTAATCAAAACACCGAAGACATGTGGCTTTTTCTGTCTTTGCAACACAATATATAATGTTATATTGCAATCACAATTATACATAGATGATATATGTTATTATTTTTTTACATAAATGTTAAATTAGTCCATCTTTCCTACAGTTGATAAAGTGTGGTTGAATTGACCTAATTAACCGATTTTCTTATAATCAAGGTTCCTAAATGGATTTTTTACTATACATTATCCCTAGTATATCGCTAGTTCCTTAAGGTAAATATTTCTTGCTGTTTTAATCCTTGCACATCAATTATAACAATCATACTTTTCTATATTTCTGGTTGTCTTCGTTAGCGTGTTGTATATGCGCTAATGCAATCTTTCCTACAGTTCCGGCGCTGGTAATGCGTCATTCTCAACCAGATATTGCTTTAGTTGGTATGAATTGTAATATGATACCAATAAATTTTAACCTTGAACAGCTTAGCCAATATAGCTGCAGACACCATATTATTATACGCTACATTTTTTTAGTCTCATCAATAGCAGCTCTCTTCATTATGATATACCCTTCATTTAATCAAAAAATAGAAGACATTCTTTTTTTTTTTTTTTTTGCAACAAAAAATATATAATTTATTTCCAAACAATTATACATAGATATATATGTTATTATTTTTTTTTTTACATAAATGTTAAATTAGTCATCTTTCCTACAGTTCCGGTGCTGGTAATGCGTCATTCTCAACCAGATATTGCTTAAACTTTTCAATGCGATCTTCTTTTTGAACTATTCATAAAATCCTAAGGTAAGTATGCACTTAAAGTTCTGGGTTTCAATGATAATATGTTTCCCATACTGATAGTATTCATATCAATCACTTTATATTTTGCGTCTTTTACGTTCGTGAAGGATTTACAGAAAGTGCTACTGTTCAATGCAGATAGATCCATCTTTATTGATTCGAGAACGCTTATGAATTAAGGTAAGTATGCACTTAAAGTTCTAGGTTTCAATGATAATATGTTTCCCATACTGATAGTATTCATATCAATCACTTTATATTTTGCGTCTTTTACGTTCGTGAAGGATTTACAGAAAGTGCTACTGTTCAATGCAGATAGATCCATCTTTATTGATTCGAGAACGCTTATGAATTATAGTTGACACCGGAACTGTCCTATATATTACTGCATCATGATGTTAGAGGAGAGTGCACTTTGATAATTGTATCGATAGGCTAATCTGCATCTGATGAGGATGAACTACTACCATCAAGAGATGCCGTCCATTTTTCATTGCAAAACTGATGCAATTGCGCAGCTTTCAGTTCTTCTACAAAACATGTTCTACATATTTCCTTTAAATTTAAAAACTTTTCACATATCTTTACTCCTTTTTCATACTTTTTCACTAGGACGTTACACTCCGCCTCACTATAATCACCTCGCCCGTAAACCGCCTCATGTTCGGCATCGAATACTAATGCCGAAAATTCTTGCTTCAAGCGTTCCACCGCTGTTCTCAGGTCAGTTGCTTTGGTCCATTGCTCTTGAGCGTATGCCATCCACATGTTTTACACAACACTCACTACCCATTACACTATTTCCTTATATTGTTACTCTAAACGACCCCCACTATGTTACATTAGTGCAGATATGAACCATCTCTTTGATTACCATACATATCTGGTTACGCGCATAAGCTACTTTCAACGATGATGCTGTCACTATACTTTTAGCTGTAACGCGATCACCTTTTAGTGAGGACATGAACCGACCATTTTAGTTATGATATACAGATCAATAACCTTTGACCACACTATTTTTAGACTTCTAAGAATTGTAATATGATGATGATGACATTGCAGTTTCTATTTTTAGCTTCTGACCTTGACATACAAATTTCCCGCCCAAACGTTTGACCGCAGAGTGACCTTGTAATATGATGAGGATGGTGACATTGCAATTTCTATTTTAGCTTGAAGTGGAGTATTCACCTTCAATGAACTCATGACCTACTTTTTATGCATAGCTTATGAGATCATCGTCGTGACCTTCAAGTGGAGTAGACCTTGAAAATTCTATTCTTAGATTTATGATTACCTTGCAATTTCTATTTTAGCTTTTCGCCCTGACCTTTTATATTTCTAAGAAATGTTGCGAAACAGCTATCTGTTTTGGGAAACGGACCCCTGTTTAAGGAAACGGCTACCTGTTTTAGGAAACG
This sequence comes from Vesta saturnalis, assembly GCA_036346205.1. NCBI lineage: Eukaryota > Metazoa > Arthropoda > Insecta > Coleoptera > Lampyridae > Vesta > Vesta saturnalis. The sequence goes on from JARFJB010002178.1 coordinate 621,076, forward strand.
GCTACCTGTTTTAGGAAACGGCTACCTGTTTAGGGAACGGCCACCTGTTTAGCTCACTTGAGGGCGTGGCATTGCTTGAAACATGCACCTCAGGGCTCTTGATTTCCTAGAATTGAGATAACAATCTATTTTTAAAATAACTGAATAATGGATCGTCTTTGTTATCAGAGGTGTGACCTTATAAGCATAAACTTTAAATCGTTGACAATGGATTGCTTTGTTCTTGAAAGAGATGTATTTAGATAACAATCTATTTTTATAAATCAACCAGAACAATGAATCGTCTTTGTTCATTTACCTTTGAAAATTATAAGCATAGACTTTGAACAATACATCGTCTTTGTTCATGATTTCGGAATTGAGATAACAATTTATTTTTATAACTCGACCAGAAGAATGAATCGCTTTTGTTCTTTACCTTGAAAATAGCATAGACTTTGAAGCGTTGACAATGGGTCGCCTTTGTTATTGATTTCCTAGAATTGAGATAACAATCTATTTTTAGAATAACGGAACAATAGATAGTCTTTGTTCTTTCATGTGGCCTTGAAAGCATAGACTTTGAACCGTCGACAATGCATCGTCTTTGTTCTTGATTTCCTAGAACTTCAGAAGCTATGACTCAGTCAAAACAATAGATCGTCTTTGTTCTCTCATGTGGCCTTGAAAGCATAGACTTTAAACAACCCTTTGTTCTTGATTTCTCAGAATAGGGCGTGCCCTTGAAACATGCATAGACTTGCTTGAGACTGAGGGCAATGACCTTCAGGATAATCAAAAACCTAGTAACTTTTCTAGTGACCTTGAAGGGGGACTTAGCAGGGTTGCTACCCTTGAAATAGGCAATGTTACTAACCTGTGACCTTGAAACGGGGAACGCGTACGTGCACGGTGAGTTAGGATCCGTATACCTATACGCGTAATTTATATAAGAAATATATTTCCGCTAAAAAGTTCAACCTTCTGTTTTTAGCTTTTCACCTTGACCTTTTATATTTCTAAGAAATATGACACCAGCGTAGGTCAATAACCTTTGACCTTGAAAACTATTTTTAGATTTATGATTACCTTGCAACTTCTATTTTTAGCTTTGACCTTTGCTTAAACTTGTTAAATACCTACTTTTGACCTTGACTAGAAATATGATGATCAGCTCCAAAATTTATATTTCCGCTAAAAAGTTTGACCTTGAAAATTATATTCTTAGATTTATGATTACCTTGCAATTTCTATTTTAGCTTTTCACCTTGACCATGCTTGACATGCTTAAACTTGTTAAATACCTACTGTTGACCTTGACTATAAATATGATGATCAGCTCCAAAATTTATATTTCCGCAAAAGTTTGACCTTGAAAATTATTTATGATTACCTGGCAATTTCTATTTTTAGCTTTTCACCTTTTTATATTTCTAAGAAATATGACACCACCGTAAGTCTTCGACCTTGAATACTATTTTTGCCTTGCAACTTTTTACCTTTGACCTTGACTTAGCAGGGTTACCAACCTAACACGTAGCCCGTTACCAACAACGTGGCCTTGACTTAGCACCCAGCAATGTTACCAACCTAGAAATCTAGTGACTTTTCTGGTGACAAATCTGGTGACAAATCTAGTGACAAAAGTGGGACAGGAATGGAGTAGTATATCTACTAATCATGACAGGAAAATTTTGATAAAGGACGGCGTCTTGTTAATAAATTTTAGGCAACTAATTAATAATAGTAAAAAATTAGGATATCTGACGGCGTCCCTTTACAAATTGTTCCTACCGGCCCTTCTTATGGAGATAAGTGAACATGGAGAATGCTGCCGGAAATCGTTTTTTCTTGACTAACTTTTAAAGTATTAATAATAATTTAATACGATGGACACTAACAAGGACCGCTTAAAATAGTGCCCTTGAAACATATTTAGCTTTTTTAGTTTACCAGAGGCGGACTAAGCTTTACACGTAAATGCTTAAATGTTCAAATAAAGAGTTAAAAAGATATTAGTAGTTTGAACCTTGAGCTGAAAAAAAGTGCTCCAGTTTATTGTCGATAAAATGAACCATTTTCGAGAAAAATTATTATTTTTAATAAAAAGGACAATGGCTTCTTGACAACAAAGTGCAATACGAAAGTCATTCAAACAATTAGAAAATTTCACTTTCTGGTATCTAATACGAAAAAAAAACCACGTAAGAAAATACAGTGATGTCCCAGGAGGCACGTTAAGGAAATTATTGAGAAAAAATGTAACCTAGTATTTTTTTGCAAATTTTATTAAAAAAAACTGTTAATAAATTATAGAAAATCTGAACAAAATGATGTGAAAGAAAATTAAACATTAATCATTTAAAAATTGTTCCCAAGTTTAGTGAGTTTAGGACCAAAAAATAAAACTGTAAGTTGTATTTTAGCATTTGCAAATTTTAAACTAGCAAATTTGAAAACTATCACTTGGAGTTTTATTTTTTGGTCCTAAACCCACTATAGCTTGCAAGAATTGAATGTAAGGACGCTATTCGAAACAGTTAATTAAAAACTTCAAAAGAAGGGCTCCGTGAAGTCTGAAACAATCGCAGGTACGACCAATTGAGGACTGTTGTACCCGCCACAATAACCCAGCGTTGTTCCTTATCACATCACAATGAAACGTAATTCTTTGTAGAAGTTCCTCCCAGTATCGACCGGCGTAGAATACACCACGTTTTTAAGGTGTCCCAAAACGTAAAAATCTAGCGGCGTTAGGCCGGGAGATCGAGGAGGTCAGACAACAAGTCCTTCTCTACATATCCAAGGTTTGGATAGACGTTATTTAATTGATCTCGCACAACGCTGAGATGAGGTGGTGCCCCATTGTGCATGTATAACATGTTTCGGTGAGTTTATGGTAAGTGCTCTGTTAAATCGTAAAAATATGAGGAACTCGAAATAAAGTTGTCCATTCAATCGCGCTGGAAACAGGAATGGTCCAACCAAAAATTTCCAATGATTCCTGCCCAGATAGTAATTGATAGGAACTGATGTTGATGATGTGAAACAATAGTAACATGGGGATTTTCATCAGCCTACACGTATGTGTTGTGTAAATTCATAATACTATTTTTGGTAAACACCGCTTCATCTGTGAAAAAATTAGTGCTAATTAAGTTTACGTTATTTCGTTGCTGATCCAATAGCCAGTTTTAAAACTACATTCTACTACGAAAATCATCAGGAATCAGTTCATGCACTTTTTGCAAATGATATGTATGTAACCACTGTTCTTGAAAAACTTTATGTACTATTATTTCCGACGTATTGAACTGTGCTGATAATTTTCGAGTGCTCGTTGAGGAAGTGTCATGTACAGCATTTAAAATATCTTCCTTTAATTGCGGCGTACGTAATGTTCTTCACAGACCAGCATCACTACTGTTTTTCGCAACACTTTTCTAAAATTATGAACAAAGTCAATGATTATTACCCTATCACCTGGAATCGCCCACTATTCTCCCTTAGCCTTTGGTCAACAAGTTGAAATGTCTTCTGATTTGGAATAGTACGATCAGGAAATCTTTCGTGATGTAACATTCTGGCGTCCAAATCATTGCAAGATGCAATTCCATACATTAGATGCATATCTGCATACTGAATAAACGTGTATTCCATATTTGGAATTAATTTACAATCAAATGCACCACGGAATCAAAAAATCAGTAAATTTATGTCGGAGTAAGGGATCAATGTGTCAGAGATATTGTCAGGGTATTTTGAACACGCTGTATACGTAGTGGGTAATTTTGTTTGTAATTTTGTTCACTTAGATTCCGTATGTATTATTATTATTATTATTCCCCGTTTATTGAATGTTGAGTAACGTATTATTTGTAAATAGTTGTATATAAGTGTAAATAAGGTTTATTTCGTTTGATTTCCGTAAAATATAATAGAAAGTTTTGTAAAAAGTAAGTAACTTATAGAAAGAGTGTAGATTTATGTGTATATGATGTCATGCTGGCGACATAAAGACGAGTAGTTTTAAGTCATAGAGGAAGAATGTGGGACTAATTGCTTGCACTTGAATGAAAATATAGAGATTTTTTTTCACGATGATTATGCTGACGTTTGAGATTTTGGAAATTACCGAGTCCTTACGGACGAAAACGAAATTTGTGTTGGGGTACCATATCTTCTCCTTCCGTTTTTTAATTGGTGGAACTAAATTAGATAAGATTTTTTTTTTTTGAGTGGTGGGATTCAAAAGATGGATTTTTGCTAATAATTTGATTGATTCTAAAACTGATCGCGCTCTCGAGTAGTAGTACGGTGACGCTTGTTGTTGCGCTTTAAGGGGTGGTTTAGAACGTTGATATATTGAACCTTTTGGTGTTTAACGAACGAACTTTTGTGTACTAAGGGTAGTTTAGCTACTTCTGAAGAAGACCTGTGAAGGGATTTTATTAAAACTGTTCAATCACCAAAGGATTATACCTAGTGCCGATTTCGATTTTACGTAATAACGTCACCTAGAGATCATCGTCGTGTTATATTAGTGCTTCGGTGAACTCATTTGTTTTTCTCGCTTCTGCGGATTTTAACATTAACGTTCTTGAATTGCCACTTATTTGCCGTACAAAGCGTGTTGAAATATAAAGAAACTTTCGCAGAATATTAAAATTATAGTTATTTAAACAAGTTATTAACCTTTTGGATTGTTGGTGGAAACAAATACTATTTAAAAGATAAAAGTTAACAAGCAAGTTGAGCGCACAAATTATTATTTTAAAAGAAGTTTTTAATTTATGCAGAAACATTTTAACGAGATTCAATCAAGGAATCGTTTGTGTATAAAAGAACAATAGTCAACATTTCATTCATCATTTGTCAGAGCAGGGAGATTTCATTTCCGTTATAGCAGTAACCGATCACCTGGTTCGCTTTCATTTGTTGTAACTCAGGAGAGGTGTAATTCTAGACCTTAAGGTAATATAATATTGTGTTTTTTTTATTGAATATTTTCAAGATTTTTTTGTGTGTTTCGAACTATTTTTTTGTGTTAACGAAGCGTTGAAAGCGTTGTCGTATTCTTTTTGTTAAATTAAGTTGTTGTTTTAAATTTATTTAGTGTAATTAATCATAATTCTAACGCTCCGCCTTCACACCTTTTTTTAATTTTTATTTTAGTAGTAAAGGGCAATTGACCCTATAGTAGTGTGGGTAAATAATCCACGAAATATATCTATAGATTAAGCAATCTAGAACGGCGTTACGCAGAACCCTGGCCAGACATTCTGTCGCCTTTAAGCCTTTGTATTTTTTTTGTTTATACGCATTATCGTGTTTACATTTATATTTATCTTATTTTTTTATTTTATTATAGCTTTGTTTAGGTTTTATAAATTTGTTTTAATTCTGTGGAAACCCTTTTGTGTTACATAAAAGTTTTTTTGCAAATTGCAAGTAAGTGAAGTAGTACAGTAGTAGTACAGTATTCAGTATACAGACAATTTGTTACGGGATAAATACTCACTAGAGTATCCCGCCCGTAAAAGCAATTTGTGCCAAGGTATAACTCTGTGGCCACTTAATGTTGTAAAAGGTCACTTGATACAACTCCAAAAACGTCAAATTCGGGTAAATATGTCAAAAATGCGCCACCAGTTACATACATTTCTAGTGGAAAAAACGTTATGAACAAACTAAAAAAACCAACTACTCCTTCATTTACAACCAGTCGTAATTAAATCAAACAATCCGCTATCGAAATGCTCAAATTCTGTATACTTCTGAACGTAATTACTTTGCTTCAAATAAACATAAAAAACATTGACGTTACTTTATGATCTAATTCTCCTTAAAAACAAACAATTAAAATGTACGTAGTATGATGCTGTACAACATTGGGTTTACACTTAAAAAAAGCAATAAGTGCATTAACCTAAAGATATATATATTGAAATGTTAATTATGTTTAATAATATCAATATGGGCTTTATTATTAGATTATGATTAATCTCAATTGGGAAAGGGTTCAAGTTTAGTATTGAATTTACTTTGAGGTGGAAGTATTTATTTTAACTTTAAATGTTATTAATGCACCAAACTAGCTCAGGGATCTCAATGGGATAGGGTTCAAGGATTTAGTTGAAGATAATATATTTTGTATAGAAATATCCTATACTTAATTGAATTTGACGTATAAAATTTGCTCTGAATAAGTTTTGCTTTCTAACGCATGCGTTACTGACTTTAAGTGAAAATAATTGAAACTGTCAAAATTGTCAAATAATTAAGAAATTTTAATGTTTGGATCAAAATGTGAAAATTTAGAAAAGAAAAGGAAATGATTTGTTTCACAGGTGTTTACCCAGGTAAATAATTGAAATTCTTAATTAATAACATATAACAATATTAATTGCAGGAAATACCAATAACAGGGTTATAAAAATTTTAAAACTCACAGATACAATCCTTCCTGTCGATTGAATGATGTCTTCAAACTTCAGCTGGAGGCAGGCAATGTTCACTCGGCTGTTGTTGTTGCTAATATCCAACTGCTATCTCGGATCTCGAAGACACCAACCTCCAAACTTCAAGATGTTTTCTTTTCCAAAAACGGCAACCTCCAAACACTTATTTACAATGGTAACTTTTATTTAAAATGGTTTTAAATCTTTATGACTGATTTCGTTTAAAATGTATTATTAGTATCCAAGATTTTTGTTAACACAATTTTATTTTAGTTACCGAAAATATAATATTTATTAAAGAGGAATTGTCCGGATAAATAAAACAACTTTTCACCAAATAAAAATGGAATTTAATTTGGTATATCAGAATTATTTTAAATCGGAAAACATGAAAACAAATTTTCACAAAATCGTGACATCAATTAATCGTACAGCAATAATTTATTAACAACGACAGGTATCGGTGACCGAACTATTTAAATTTTGACCGAAGTTATAAAACAAGTGCTCTCGAAATTATTCGTACCGTAAACTTTCTCGACGAAAATAAATTAGGTTAAGTAAACACTAAATTAGCAACACTGTTTTAATCTTTTCACTTTTGGAACAAAAACTGGAGAGAGAATGACTTCCTGAGCTCTTGCTTTTATAGGTTTCTGGTTGCTACAGAAATTTCAACTTTTTACAGCCATATTGCAAAATTTACAATGAATGTGATTGGCTAATCAAAATTAAGAATTGTACATAAATGGAATTTTGGCCGTAACTTTCTTATACATGGTCGGAAATGAAATTTAAAACAGAAATGAAAACTATGTGAAATTTCGAATAAAAGGACACCTAATAAGCAATAAATCCTACCACTAATAAACGAAACAACTTAATCTAATCAAAATAAGCTACTAACTATACACACTTACAAGCTACACTAAAATTACTTTGAAAATGGAATTCTGAGGACAATTTACATAAGAAAACATATCTTTTAAATTCAAAACATTTACTTTAATGAAAATTTTAAGTTTTGTAAATTTGTCTAGAATTCAACTTAGATTTAGCAAATTTTGCGGATAAAACGCTGTATCCTTATAAAACTTATTTATATTGTGAAAGAACATCTATATTTGCTTTAAGAGCAAAACTAAATCTAATAATATGGAAAAAGTATAAAATTATGTGAAAAATCTAAAATTTACAACGTAACCATACTTAAATTTTAAATATGAAATAAATTCATATTAAAATATGTTTTTAGCACTTTAAATGTTATGTTTAAGGTTTGTATAACTTGTCTTTATTGTTCACACTACTTATTTGCAATGCATAATGTTATTTAATCTTGCATTGAAAAAATCTCATCGTCTAACACTGTTTTGGGATTTTTACACTATAAATTGTACGGCACTATAAATGTTTGTATGCCAAAATGTTCTAAATGTCTTTCTTGTTGTGAATCATATATTATAAACTTTGTCACTAATTCACTAACAAAAATGTGTGCGAAAATTGTCTATACTATCCATATTATAACCCTTTTAACAAAATTTTTGTATTTCCTGCTTTTAAAAACTAAACATACCTTATCCCTAACATAATCCTAACTACATAGTCCATGTTTAAACACCTGTGAAATGTCTACTTGCCAAATTAACTTTGAAAAATTGAATTTTATTGTAAAAATTGCACTACTAAAATGACTCTACGAAAACAATGATATTTAACATCTTTGACAATTTAGGTAGCAACAAATTGCTTTTTATGATGAAACCAAACTTAGCAAATGATATTCAGATCAATTTATACCAAATAAATTTATTTTAAACACATCGTGAACCATATTTATGTAAAATTGTGTCTCGCACTTGTCTCGAGCCAGAAATTACCCCTTTTATGACCCAAATGTCATGTAAGCTGTCCGATACTTCTATTACCTCTTTCTAAACATCTCAAATTCCCCAATTTAAGAATGAAAATATTTTTGTACAAGAAAATATTAAGTTCTTTAATTGACCTACCTATTAAAATTAAATTTTGAAATATGATAAATCATGAGATATGAAATTTTAGATTCATCTAGGCACCTCAATTTTATGTACATATTTACTTGCTACGCTAGGTTCTTCATTTATCAACACCAAATTTTCTTGTATAATGTTTATAACTTCTTGCTTGTAACCAATGTGATTGATATCGAATTGCTCATCCTTTATAATTCTTTCCACCTTCAAATACTGGATATGCGGTTTATATAAATTTAATCTTTTATTGTAGGGCTGTACCCAGTTTAATTCATCTTTACCAATTCTTATCTTCATATGTTGCGCATCGATAATCAATTTTAATTGCTTAATCAAATCCATTCCGATTATTAACTCCATTTTTAAATTGTTAGTTATAAACCATTGTGTTTGAAAAATCTGTTCCCCTACCTTAGCTTCAGTATGTAGCATCCTATTTATAGTGCTAAGCTTCTTATCCGTTGCTGCCATAACTTCTATTTTGTTTATTCTAATGATCTCATCTTTAAATAAATCGTTATTCTCTACGATGATCTTTTCCTGTATTAATGAAATTTCTGATCCGGTATCAACTAATCCTAATAAATTTAAATTCTTAATTCTAATGTTAACGAAAGGTAATAAAATGTTTGCAGTTTCTGGTTCTAAATTTTGTTCAATTTCTAAAAATTCCGTAGGATGTTGGTAGTTTGTCTTTACATTGTTGACAAGGAAGCTCGTATTTAAAAATTTTGAACGGTGATCTTGTCAAAGTCCTTTTGTGTGTTCTTTTCTTCGTCTTGGGATGCATGTACGATGGCATTGACCCAACTAATCCTTCCACAACTCGGTTCCTCCTTCTCTTCTCGTACCTGGATGTTATTCACCCTCCTATTCTGATCATCCACGATCTCTTGGTATGGCCTTCTATTTTCTTTTGCATATCATTTCTACGATGATCCTTTCCTTCATTCTCTCTATTATTCTGATGTTCCGTTCATTATCCTTGGCTTGATTGTTGTAATTAAATCTGTTCCTATCGTAGCCATTATTATATCCTCCTCGTCTTTGTTGGAAGTTGTTCCTCTCTTCCCGATCTATAATTGCTTTCTCTATTGTTGCCATTTTGAAATACTCTCTACGATTATCAGCACGATGATATTGATTTTGATAATCTCTCCTGTCATTTCCATAATTCCTATTATAATTGTCTCTCCTATTGTCCTCTCTTTCGTGCCTGTAATTATATTCCCTTCTGTCATTTCCATAATTCCTAGGGTTAAATTCTCTCTTTTCGTAACTGTTCTGATGCTGTTCGTATGCATCGTATCTTCTTAAAAATTGCAGTAGTGATGTTATATTATCTATATTTTGCAGAATAATGTTTTCTGCCACATTATTCTCCAGTTGCCTTGCTAAATATTGAACTATTTCTTGTTCATTCATCGGTGGTGTGAAGTATCTTGCTATTTGGTATTTCTTCATTACATAAATCTCCTCGAAGTGCCATAGTTTTTGTCATACTTTGCCCTTGAAAATTCTTCCCTTATTACATTTTGTTGGACATCACTCCAATATTGTTTGGTAAATAATTCCTTGAAGTGCTTATAATCGGTACATTGCTCTTGTACTAAATTGTACCATAGTTCGGCATTCCCTTTAAGCATCTTTCTTACCAAACGCATTCTTTGTTTATTGTCCTTAATGTCATTAAAATATTCTTCTATATTTTTCAAAAATAGCATTGGCGATTCTTGCTTCTTTCCTTCAAATTTATATGGCATCTCTTGATTCCACATGCAATTTTCCCAGCCGATTTGAAAATTTCGAGGTGTTTCACGTTCTTTCAACTCTTCTAGGTCATGATCGTGTATTCTTAGTTTATTGCAAATTTCCCCTATCTGTTTCTTGTTCTCATCCTTATTCTTATCCACCTGAAAACATATTTGTTCGTGGATGTCATGTATCCTTCCTACTCTATCATTTATTTCGTTAGAAGCCTCTTCTCTTAGACGGGTTTCAGTTCTAATATTCTTGTCCAACTTTCCTATCTTGTCATCTACCTCTTCCTTATTGTCGATAATCGTTCCCCATAACTTATCATTTTCTCGGTGCATATTATTGCTTAACTCTTCCTTCGTTTTCTCCATTTTATGCACTAACTTCTCTTTATCGTTCTCCCACTTATTCAGTTGTCTGTCGATACTTTCTTGTAGTCGTCTCATATCCTCCTTCCTTTCTTCCTCTGCTTCTTTCCTATTTTCTTCAAGCTTGTTGAATTTTCTATCAATATTTTCCTCAGCTTTTATTCTATTTTCTTCCGCTTCTTTCTTATCTTGCTTCCTATTTTCTTCCGCTTTCATCATGTCTTCCTTTCTACTTTCCTCCGCTTTCATTAGCATGGCGATTATCATGTCCACGTCTAAGGTTTTGCTCTCTTTACTGGACTTCCCCTTCTTGTTGTGTTTCAACATTCTTTTCCACTTCCATCTTTGTAACTAGATCCTGTTTTTCTCTTTTACCTCAATATCTTTAGGTCCGTAAACTTTTCCTGATCTAGTTACCCTACGATCTTGCATTCACTAGTCGTACTAACTAAATTTGCCCTTTTTTATAAAAATCCTAACACTAATAACACAATAAACAATAAACAATAACTAATAACAAATAACAATGAACGAAAAAATGAAAAACTAAATACCTATAAAATTTTTTTGTGCTTTTATATCCAAAAACTTCAAACTAAATCGTGCCCACACGTTGCGGTGCCAATAAATTGAAATGTAAATAGTTAATTTAATAATTATTAGTTTTAATTTATTATTTATTAAATTATTAAATTATGATTAGGGATCTCAATGGGGATAGGGTTCAAGGATTTAGTTGAAGATAATATATTTTTGTATAAGAAATATCCTATACTTAATTGAATTTGACGTATAAAATTTGCTCTGAATAAGTTTTGCTTTCTAACGCATGCGTTACTGACTTTAAGTGAAAATAATTAAACTGTCAAAAATGTCAAATAATTAAGAAATTTTAATGTTTGGATCAAAATGTGAAAATTTAGAAAAGAAAAGGAAATGATTTGCTTCACAGGTGTTTACACAGGTAAATAATTGAAATTCTTAATTAATAACATATAACAAATATAATTGCAGGAAATACCAATAACAGGGTTATAAAATTTTAAAACTCACAGATACAATCCTTCCTGTCGATTGAATGATGTCTTCAAACTTCAGCTGGAGGCAGGCAATGTTCACTCGGCTGTTGTTGTTCTAATATCCAACTGCTATCTCGGTTCTCGAAGACACCAACCTCCAATCTTCAAGATGTTTTCTTTCCAAAACGGCAACCTCCAAACACTTATTTACAATGGTAACTTTTATTAAAATGGTTTTAAATCCTTATGACTGATTTCGTTTAAAATGTATTATTAGTATCCAAGATTTTTGTTAACACAATTTTATTTTAGTTACCGAAAATATAATATTTATTTAAGAGGAATTGTCCGGATAAATAAAACAACTTTTCACCAAATAAAAATGGAATTTAATTTGGTATATCAGAATTATTTTAAATCGGAAAACATGAAAACAAATTTTACACAAAATCGTGACATCAATTAATCGTACAGCAATAATTTATTAACAACGACAGGTATCGGTGACCGAACTATTTAAATTTTGACCGAAGTTATAAAACAAGTGCTCTCGAAATTATTCGTACCGTAAACTTTCTCGACGAAAATAAATTAGGTTAAGTAAACACTAAATTAGCAACACTGTTTTAATCTTTTCACTTTTGGAACAAAAACTGAGAGAGAATGACTTCCTGAGCTCTTGCTTTTATAGGTTTCTGGTTGCTACAGAAATTTCAATTTTTACAGCCATATTGCAAAATTTACAATGAATGTGATTGGCTAATCAAAATTAAGAATTGTACATAAATGGAATTTTGGCCGTAACTTTCTTATACATGGTCGGAAATGAAATTTAAAAACAGAAATGAAAACTATGTGAAATTTCGAATAAAAGGACACCTAATAAGCAATAAATCCTACCACTAATAAACGAAACAACTTAATCTAATCAAAATAAGCTACTAACTATACACACTTACAAGCTACACTAAAATTACTTGAAAATGGAATTCTGAGGACAATTTACATAAGAAAACATATCTTTTAAATTCAAAACATTTAATTTAATGAAAATTTTAAGTTTTGTAAATTTGTCTAGAATTCAACTTAGATTTAGCAAATTTTGCGGATAAAACGCTGTATCCTTATAAAAACTTATTTATATTGTGAAAGAACATCTATTATTTGCTTTAAGAGCAAAAACTAAATCTAATAATATGGAAAAAGTATAAAATTATGTGAAAAATCTAAAATTTACAACGTAACCATACTTAAATTTTAAATATGAAATAAATTCATATTAAAAAATGTTTTTAGCACTTAAATGTTATGTTTAAGGTTTGTATAACTTGTCTTTATTGTTCACACTACTTATTTGCAATGCATAATGTTATTTAGTCTTGCATTGAAAAAGTCTCATCGTCTAACACTGTTTTGGGATTTTTACACTATAAATTGTACGGCACTATAAATGTTTGTATGCCAAAATGTTCTAAATGTCTTTCTTGTTGTGAATCATATATTATAAACTTTGTCACTAATTCACTAACAAAAATGTGTGCGAAAATTGTCTATACTATCCATATTATAACCCTTTTAACTAAATTTTTGTATTTCCTGCTCTTAAAAACTAAACATACCTTATCCCTAACATAATCCTAACTACATAGTCCATGTTTAAACACCTGTGAAATGTCTACTTGCCAAATTAACTTTGAAAAATTGAATTTTATTGTAAAATTGCACTACTAAAATGACTCTACGAAAAAATGATATTTAACATCTTTGACAATTTTGGTAGCAACAAATTGCTTTTTATGATGAAACCAAACTTAGCAAATGATATTCAGATCAATTTATACCAAATAAATTTATTTTAAACACATCGTGAACCATATTTATGTAAAATTGTGTCTCGCACTTGTCTCGAGCCAGAAATTACCCCTTTTTATGACCCAAATGTCATGTAAGCTGTCCGATACTTCTATTACCTCTTTCTAAACATCTCAATATATATATATATATATATATATATATATATATATATATACATATTGAATGGTAACAAAACATAATCATCGAAATGTTTACACAATTGCTACATAAATCAAAACATTCATTTCAAACTACATCACCAAAAGGCTGTGAAACTGGCTAGTGTCAGTATCGGCCTTATTAAAGGTATTGTAAATACGAAATAAGAAAATAGCAGTAGATTAGGACAAGAATACTGCGTCCTCTTTGCGACGCATAACCACGTGTAATGTCAATACGAATTCGTCAGTATAATAAATGAAAAAAATTCAGGTAAACTCAGAATCATAATACGGATGAACGCGTGTTCACTAAAGGTTAATCGATACGAAAATCAAACGTGAATGTAAAAAGTCAGTGCATTCAAACGTCGGCATATATAACAAAAAAATATATTACACAGGAACCTATTAAAATTTGTAAACCACTGCAAACAAAATACACAAAAAAGTTTACCCTGTATTCGGAACAGACCCTTTGTTATACAGACACCTAGGATATCTAGACGATGGCCTCGGCGGTGGCAATATAATATGAACTCCGAATATGACTTAACTCGTAAGTACTTCTCTTTTCAATACGTTTTGTTTGATCTTACAATTGGCTGTGCGTTACACTATTACTTAAACGTCCATAAGCTTTGATTACTTTACTTTACTATGTACAAGTACTAAATATCACTTACTAATTTAAAATAACGAAAGAACGAAAAGCTATTTATTTACAGGGAAATATTCGTTAACAGGTAGCTGTACACACGAAGTAGTCCATAAACTTCGCATATGCGAAGAAACCTCAAAAGGAGTTAGGACCAACACTTATACCTACACTTTATCCAACCTCCATGGATAAGAAATATCGATACTCAACAACCATAACAGAAATTATTTCGGAGAGAATGAGGCTAATATTTGATCAACCAATTAAGTGTGTACTCGGAACAAAACTTCCACGGTAACCTCTCTAATCCCCCCGAAATGGGTATAAACAGTTCACTACTCTAAACCAACGAACTTCGTGGGTTCGGAGGTACCTTGAACAAAGGTGAGTCCTGCTACTACGGCATCTCTGACAGAACTAATTACTACCTTATTCAGAATTCGCCATCTTCCCATATAACCCTTTGCATCTTACTTAAATCTTCAATAGCCAATCATAAAAAGAATTACCTAAAATTTTAAATCGCGCCAGAAACGAATGAAACGGTATCCTTTAAATGTAATTCAATAAATCACTAATAAAGTGATCAAAACCAATACAAGAGCAAACAAAAGAATCGATGAACCTAAAAAGCTACTTGCTTTTACCATACATAAGAGGTATAACAGATGCAAAGAAATTTTTCCAAAACAGAATACCGTATAATTTTTAAACCACATACAACTCTCCAACAATTGATAAAAAGTCCTAAGGATAGAATACATGGTGAGGATCAAGTAATATATGACACAAGAACACAAATTAGCCATTAAGCAACATGCTGCTTCCAACCCTTTAGCAACACATCACGTTGAAACTGGACACAATATTGATTCTAAAAAAATTAAATTAGTTGCATCAGCATATACATTGCAAGAAAGGATTATAAGAGAAACCATTGAAATTGAGAAACGTCTCTTGGCTCTAAACAAGCGTGATGATGGTCCTAGAATATCACCAATATGGAAACCTGTAATACGAGAAAATAAACCAAATAATAACAATAACAATCTAACACTATCCAACACTACTCTAAACCTTTTCCAAACCAGTACCTTAAGTATAGTACCTACAACCCGCAGCAGAACAAAGAAAAATTAGTAAGATCTAGTGCTAATCAAGTGACTTGATATATATATATATATATATATATATATATATATATATATATATATATATATATATATATATATATCCCAAATAGGGGTTGAAAAGCCATAAAACCGGAAACGGGCGCCAGAGTATTTGAAATGTGAAAATAGGGGTTTTAATGCTTAATTACGTTTGTTCACAGCTCGCTCAAAGTACTGAAGTAACTTGATTACCTATATGTAATATCCACAAGTAGCCCTGAGACCAGAAGGTTTCGCTAACATGAAACGCTTCAAAAATATTTGCATGCGTAGTTAAAATAATTGCGCGCAGCAAAATCAATCACTAATTTGGTAACAAAACAATAATATGTTATTGTGTTACGTTACTTAAAAAAAGATTCTATACTAAAAGCAATTGCACTTCATCGAGAAAATAACCACTTTAACTCTATACACAACCACTTGAAATCAGATTTTTGAAATCGGAATCAATTATGTTCAATTATAACACATAATGCGGTAGTTCATCGGCCTCTAAATGTTACTCCATAGTTAAATAATCACTTGAAAAGCTTTCGGCCGTAATTCTTTTATTTAAACTAAACACAATGTAATGACGTTAATTCTAAGAGCAAATTTAAACATTAAAAATGCGAATCTCGTCAAGTGCTGTGTAATAATAGGTTCTTTTAAAGATAACTTAAATATATGTAATGTAAATTAAATAAATAAATAAAATCGGATACAATATTGTTTACCATGCAAGTTGCATCAAATGGTTTATCTAAATTAGGTGTGACCCAAAGTTTCATTATCGACCTTTTACTAAGCTTAACGTAATTTCGACATACCAAAATCACAAATAGGGAACTCTCAAATAAATTTAGGTGGTTAATGAATGAATGCACTGGTCTTAAAAATTTTAACGATAAAATAATCAAAAGTTAATCTCAAGAAAAAAATAATGCGTTCATGAGTTTGGACATAAAAATAACATAACAATGAAATACACACAAGAATTTATTTAATTTTGTCAACCACAACAATAAACAACACAGAAATGTTACCTCACTTGTGGAGGCGCTTTTGTTACACAGACACCTACGATGAGCTCGAAGGGTAACCTCGTGGATAGGATTGATGCTGGACTACGCTCGCAAGTTCCAGCAACAGACAGCTAGTGAATGCTTCCCTTTCAGCTCGCGTTTGATTCAAATTTGAATTGATCGTGTGTACACTAATATTTACATTAATACGAAATTTGTTCACTTTAGTTTACTTTACTCTAGTTCTACAGGTTACCTTTAATTCTTCGTTAACTATACACCAAAAGCTGGTTTCTTTACAGCGCGTTACTTATTATCTTTACATCAATAATGTACAAGCTCTGAATAATTCATAATATTTTTAAATTACGAAAAGCTTTATTTTATTTACGGATAGTTATTTGTTTCATAGCGCACTATATGCACTAGAAGCTTTGGAACAAAATCACTTGGTATCTTAAACACTTAACACCTTTCTGGATCTCGATAAGCCCCATGGACCAACTGCATAAAACAATAAACCGGCCTCGTGAAGGTTGAACACTTATATGATCCCTTGTTTGGAATGCGAGGGGATGAACACCCTGCTACGAGAGTTCATTCAAGACGAACCTTGCCCAACGTTATTTCGCGGTAAAACTACGTCACCCCCCCCCTGCATCGTCAGCAGAGCCTACTTCTACTCAAAACCTTATCTAAGTAATTTGATATATGGTATATTAAAATTTTCAAGCAACGCTAGCCTTTACTGCCCTGTATATAAAGTCAAATTCTTCGTTTAAAACCAAACTCTTATCAACGGAAATTGTGTTTCAATGACGGCTAACTTTAACTTTTGCAAAAGATATGCTTTAGAATATAATTATTTGAATACTTTCTTGAATTTACATTTTATTTGATACAATCTCAACATGATTTAGCTAAATTTCCTCAATTTAGTATAACGAACACATTTACCTATACAAAAACTATCCTTATTTACAAAGACACTAACGAATGTTTCCTTTCAAATTGGTTAGCGGGTTTCCCTAAATATCGATTCCAAAAATTTAGATCCCACTTTCTCTTTAAACTTTCCTTTTACTTCGATCAACAACAGAAGCTTCATTTTCGTTATAGAAAATGCAAAAAAAAAATCTTAAACCATTTAAATATGTAAACGACAAAAAAAACGTTACAATAGAAAAGCTTCTTCAATCATTAATGCGTTACTACATCCAATTACGAGAACCTATACTACATTTAACATGTTCGGTACTAACAAATAATTTACCATTTCGAAATTTATCGGCAAATCTTGATAAAATCAAACACATATGACAGTGTTGATGTGCAATTAGTAATTCTGGGGTTTGGTCAAATAATAACTGTATGATGTTTATACTATTTTTAAAAGTAACAGTCACGATTAACCGATCAACGATTAAATATAATGACACCATTTAGAGAGGTGTATTCGAACAAACTTCAAAGCAAGATGGAAAAGGGAATCTTCACAAACTCCTGTGGTAATGTTAAAAAGATTTCCATTGTACATTTCTATGCGACATCTTGGCTGTGCAACGTGCACCACTGCCGAGTTACCTGGTTCTAATCCCTTGCCAATTGACTGCAGGACATATGTATATCTAACATTGATATCATGGAGGCCTACTTGATTGTTGAATTAAGAACTCGTTACTGATTTTACACAAGCATTGCATGAAATTAGTATGCGATGTACCAATCCTTTTTTGAAATTGTCATCTAACCTAATCTCAAGACACTCAGAGCTTTTACATTGTTTACAAAAAAAAAAAAACGATTTCATCAAGTTTGGTATCATGTCCAAGTTAACAACAAAGTTCATACCTGTACTGCACTTGTCATTTAATTAGGAAGTTTAATCTTTTAGATTCTTTGAACTGGAGGACCTGCTGGGACTAGGCCGATGTGTACCTGGTTCAGAAATATCACAAGTTATGAAGTGCTGGTTACCTCTATACCTGTGTTTGTTGCATCATTTTTATTCTAGTCAATTTAGTAGAAAAGTAATTACTAAACCATAATTACAAAATAAGACACCAATATAAACTCAAAAACGACTCACAAACATAAACATTAAATGTGGAATTCTGAAACCAAAATACAAACTGTCTGCTGTTTATTACATCTTCCAACTGTCTGATGTGGTTATTAACATGAAATGCTGTCAAATCCAAACAGCAGGTATGAATAATCACAATAAATCTGTATATAAATATGTATTAGAAATACAAAACGCAAATTGACGTAGATCATCAACAATGTATACCTATGCTTTAACATAGCGGAGCCAAATACAACTTTGGCATGCTCCCCTTAAACATTTTATGTTTTTATTTATTTATTTATTTTTTTTTAAGCAACACATTAGACAGCCGATTGAATTGCAAAGAAACAAATATGGTTGTATAAGTAATGCCCTCCAATTGAGGGGTCATCTGACCCC
>JARFJB010002178.1:647500-747500 GCA_036346205.1 Vesta saturnalis
AATTGATTGGTACACCATGCACTACGAAGAAGTCCAACAGATCTGAAATTTTGTATAGGCCTGTTGGCCAGTACGATGGTTCACCTGTAGAGAGAAAGTCATAGTTCTTGTCGATCATAATTCTTAGGAGGTTTCTGCCTTTTGTTGATTTAAATTGCATTAAATACGACAACTTTGATTTAATATAAATATTTTAACTATATTGATATTCAGCATATAACAAAGGAAGACAAATTAAATAATTTCATCTTTAGAACATAGTTTGACAATTTACTCTGATTGCGTAAATCGCTTAATACCGTAATTTATTAGAAAGCATACATGAACATTTTTCATGTATATGTATGTTGAAGGTAATCAATTGCCTCTGAGTTGGCGTCTACAACATGAATTATAGAATCGAATTCATTATTATGTTTACACTTGATGGATTGTTGTTTCTTATAGTCCTTAATCCCTAGAAATAAATATGTTACCAAGAACGTTATAAGAGAATTTAATCCGACAATACGTTTTTGCGTTCGTTTTACGTAACACTAAAGTTGAACAGTTATGTTAAGTCTTACAAATTACGAAACTGCCTGACATTTATTCCAGAGACCAAAGTATACAAAATTTCAATTAGAAACTTCCTTCCCAACTTAAATATATTAATTCCCTGTTTCAATTAACACAATTTACCTTGAATTAATATCTTGAATAAGATTAAAGATTTAGGAAGTTCAAACAAAGAGGATGATTATATATAAACAAAACCCGCAACAAATTAATTTAAGACATTTTTAAATCATAGTACATAACTGAAATATTTATAGTCAGTACAGTACAGTAAATCAACATATTAAGACAAAAATATGATATTTTCATAATATTTGGGTTGTCGATTGCATAAACTTTGGGAACGTGTTTAAAATATAAAAGTGATTTGCATTAAGATAAATGTTTGTGATTGATATAATACATTGGGTCAAAACTGCACAAGTTTCAAAACCGATACACATTGGTTGCAAAAAATTGGAATCATTGACTAAACATGTATGTAATTAATTACGTAGGGAATGATTTTAATCAATTTAATGCAATACTTAATGAAGGGAAGGATAAGAACAAACGACGTTAATTTATTTAGCACGTTCTGATAACCACATAATTCTATGGTTTATTTGCTTAAAGTACCCATTATTTGCTAAGATAACTAATTTCATTGTTTTATAATAATAATACTTGTTGGATCACAAGACTATACATAATGGTGTTGACCAAGTCAGCGTACGTACATAATTCTATAATACAGAAAGTTTCTTAACTGACAACAGACATAAATATGCAATAAAATAGACTAGAATTAACCAGTTATAGTATATTCTTCATCAAGCATAGAATGATGGTTATTATTCACGAGAATTAATTAGAGTGAATAATAGGCATCATTGTATGAGAGTTGAACACTAGTTTCTCCACGACTGTTATACCACCAACATCTTGAACAATTACAGCCTCATATTTTGTTTCTATCTGAAACACAAGTCTCCTCTGAAAGCTCCGAGCCACCCGACTTGCAACTTCCTCAATACCACCTTCACTCTAACTTTCGATATAAAGGAGGCGTATGTGCCTACATCAAGGACAGAATTGCTTGCAAGTGGGTTTCTTCCTTAGAAAGTAAAAATTTTGACGTGATTTGGTTTAAACATTCTGGTCCTAATTTTGTCAAATTCTACAGTTGCATTTCTAGGTCTCCTAATGACAGTAACTTTCAAGACTTCTTCGATTACCTTAGTATGAAAGTCGACGATCTCCTGTCTCAGTTTCCATCTTGCGATATCTCAATTGTGATCTCACACAAATGGTTTCTGAACCCATAGGAATCCCTGATAACCCTAACCATACTCCACATCTTCTAGATCTCTTTCTTACATCAAACCCTCTTGTTTATAAAACTTCCGTTCTTTCGCCTTTAGGTCTTTCTGACCATTGTCTAATAGAAATCATTTCTACTGTATCTAATTCCACTGTTGTTCGCAAAACCGATACAACCGTGTAGTGTTTTAAGTCAGCTCCATGGAGTAATTTACGGGATTTTTTTGCAACCTTTCCATGGCGTCAATATTGTTTTAAGTCGTCCTCTTCTTCGGACATCGCTCTTTCTGTATCTGAAGTGATCCTCATGGGAATGTAGTTATACATTCCCAAAAAACAGTACCCTGTAGGTCATTCACGTTCCCAACCCTGGTTCAATAAGGTTTGCGCTGATGCAATATCTATAAAATATAAATATTACATTAAATGGAAATCTAATAAATCGGTCGACAGTCATGTAGAATACATTGGTGATAGAAATATCTGCAAAAGTGTCATCACTAAAACTAAAAAGTTGTTCGAACAACGAATATGCAATGCACTAGCTACATCTTCTTTAGGCAGTCGTAAATTTTGGTCTTTAGCTAAAGCCATTAGTAAAAACTTTGTAACATCTTCATTTCCCTCCCCCCCCTGACATCTATTGACGGATCGGTAGTTGCTGATTCTGTAGACAAAGCCAATGTTTTTGTGGATTTGTTTGCATCAAACTCGTGTCTAAATGATTCTGGAAAAGATGTGCCCCTAGCCAACTCTTCTTCATACGCTACGAAACCAATTCATTTTCGGTACAAGCTCTTGGAATCGATCATCAGTTGACTTGATCTCAATAGGGCGACTGGCCCAGACGGTATCCCAGCTATTGTCTTAAAGAAATGTTCCCCCGTACTAGTACCAGTCCTATCTAAGCTCTATACGATCTCTATGTCTTCTGGGAAATTCCCTTCATCATGGAAGTTAGAAAACGTTCAACCTATTCCCAAAAAAGGCGACAAGACCGATCCCTCAAACTACCAACCAATTGCCATCACTTCCATTTTGTCTAAAATCATGGAAAAAGCCATCACTCAGCAACTGCTCACGTTCCTTGAAACTAACAAACTCCTTAGTGACCACCAATATGGGTTTAGGCAAAATCGTTCAACATTAGATCGTCTTTCATATGTGACCCAAGTTTGAAACAATACAGTAGAGCAGTCTGGTGAAACAGTTGTAGTCGGTTTAGATATCTTAAAGGCATTTGACCAAGTTTGGCATAAGTGTTTACTTGCCAAACTCACCTCGTTTGGGTTAAATGATACGCTCATCAACTGGGTTTCTAGTTTCCTTGATAAAAGACGAATACGTGTCGTAGTTGGTGGCTTTTTTTCAAAAGAAGTTAGCGTTAATGCGGGCGTACCACAGGGATCCGTTATAGCGCCTACACTTTTTCTGCTGTACATAACTGACCTTATTTCTTCAACAACTAACCCCATCCATTGCTTTGCTGACGATAGCACTCTTTACTGTAGTTCATCTCAATCTACTCATAGTGATAATCCACCTTCTATGTCAAATCAAGGAATTATAGCTGAAATGGACAATTCAATCAACAAAGACATTCAACGTATTCTCGAATGGGGAAGCAATAATCTAGTTAAATTTAATGCTAACATAACTCAGTGTTGTCTTGTGTCCGCCAAAAAAAATCGATCATTTCCTGTTATAATTAGGAATGGCTCAGTTCTTGAGTTTTTAAACCCTATTACTCTCTTGGGTATGACTGTATCTTCAAATCTCTCATGTGTTGACCATATTCTGTCAGCTACCAAAACAGGTGCTCGTAAAATAGGCTTTTTGAACAGATCTACGCAGTACTTTACCTCTCAACAACTACTTCTGCTGTGTAAGGTCCTAATTCGTCCTTATCTAGAATATAATTCTCACCTCTGGGTTAGTGTTCCCCAATACGCTCTCGATATCGTTGATCGTATTCAAAAGAGAGCGATTAGGCTTATAAATAACCCCTCCTTAGCTTCTCACATACAGTCCCTTGAGCATAGAAGGATGGTTTCAGTTCTTTCTTTGTATTATCGTTATTACAACGGCTATTGTGCTGCTGAATTATATGCTGTGATACCATCTCGGGCTATCTTTGCGAGAAACACTCGGTTCGCTCATTCACATCATCAGTATGCAGTAAAAATCTCCGTATCAAACGGGCGCAATCCACGTTTTTCTACACGGCTTCTAAGCTCTGGAATGATCCCCTTTATGATATAAAATTTAAGGTAGCTGTTCATAGGCATTTATTGGTAATTCATTACCCTATCTCTACCCATCCTCCTAAGTGTTCCTGGGTGATTTAGCACGATAAGCAAAATTTAGCCTGTGCAAGTCCACAATCATAAAAAAAAATACAGAGTACTCAAAAAATTAATAAAGGCTTGCAGTATTTGAACGAAGGTTCATTATTAAAATTTATAAAAATTAACGAACATTGTAAAAATTGACGACTGTAACGTTTAATTCTGAGTCTTAGTATTAATATGTATGGTTATATTTAAACAATTAGTGAAGTTTGGGGGTGTTGAATTGGACTCGGATTTTATAATTTTATTTGCTGTATTCAGTTTGTTTTTAATTGAATTGCCTATGTATCCCTCTGCTACAGCGGTACTTTTCCAACATTCACGCCTTTTTAGTGCTGTAATACCTCCACCAACATCAATCAGTAAAGTAGCAGATGATCTCTTGAAGCTATACCCGGTATGTTTTTCTGAATTTGGTAATTCCAAATAGGTAGCTATTTTTTCTCCCATAGCACCAATTTTTTGTGTGGTGCATTTACCTTTCTGGTAATTTAAGAAAAGCGAAGGTATTTTAACATGTGATGGGCGGAGATCTGCATATTTTTTATAAATTTCATAAAAACACCCAGTTATTGTGAAACTTGTTTTTTCTTTAGGGATAGTTACTGATACAACGTCTTGAACGTCTTCAACGTGCATTGAATGTACTTCGTTTGTACGGCAACCACCCATTAAGCCCATAATCAATGCAACTTAAAAAATTATATTATATGTACAAAAAATAACAAAATAAAACATATTTAAAATAATTGGCTTAACCTGTATATGTTTATAAAACATTTAGATAGCAAAACGTTACTAATTTTGTTACTAAAAACGACATTGTTCAAATTTTATGTAAAAATGTCTTTCTTTTATGAAACCGAAAGACGTTTTGTTTTATCAACGTCTGTGCTATCAATTGTACATGGTTTTCTGACATTTCTTACCTTGGTTACTAAGTAATCATTATCGAGAGCTTTTTCTATAAGTTCATTTATCTGTTCTGGGGTAAAGGTAATCGATTTTTTTCAATAAATCCTTCCGATTTGCGCTTGAGAAATGAACGCAATTTTGAATATTTACCAATGTTTACATTATTATTTACAATAAATATGCTTTTTAACAAGGAAATTCTTTCCATAATGTTGATGGTTTGTACTTCTCGGACGGTTTCGTAAAATAATCCAGTAGAATATTTTCTGAAAAAGAGCTCATTTTGTTTTCAATACGCCAATCCATGAATATCTTATGTGCGAGTCGTGCTTTTTTTCTGATTTTTCTGGTAATAATTTGGCAATAGTATGTTGTGACGTCTCCAGTAATACGGGTGGGGTGCTAATTAGATTATTATCACTATCGGAACTTTCTAAACCCATGCTTTCTTTACAAATTTTGTTGAAAATATAAGCACTGTCAATTAAAATTAATTTACGTTGACGTTAATGTCAAAATTGTTTCGCCTTTTCTCTTACGCCTACTTGAAAGCTTTGTTAATCGCGAATTCTTATTAGAGATATAATGTAAGATCTGTGTTGTGATTGGCTACTTTTATTCTTCAACTAGTGGAAGAATAAAAATATTTCTCAAATAGTGGAGGAGCGTACGTCATTTTTCAATTGAAAATTTAGAAGGGATGAACGTATTATTGAACAGTCGTAGAGAACATGTTACAGCTGCTTTAAGCATTATTGTTTATGTAGTAGACACTCTTCAACAGAATAAAGGTGCTGTTTAAAACTAATTTGCTGTTACCAAACCACTCAAATACACTATGTACAGTGTATGTTGCATATATGAAACAACGGCAAAACTGCAGTCAGGCACAGGGATAGCTAATATCATCCGCAAACATTTTAATCTTCCCGAATATATCTTGTTAACTTCAACGATTTGACTACGATTGCAACTGTACACATTTCCACGAAAACCGAGGAGTAAAATATCTGCTCAAAACGTGAACACTATAAATACTTTTTGACAAATAAATCCTTCTAAATCTCTTTGAATTCTATCAGATTACCAATAAATCCCTATAAATCTCTAATAAATCCTCATAAAGTACTATAAATCTTTATATACTTTTAAATCCATCCTCTGGTATATTTAGTAAGATAACTATCAAGGAGATAATTGAACTAACAGTGGTTACTATGGTAATTACGTTCATGGTAAAGTTACCAACAGATAGGTATACCAGCCCTCACGGTTATTAATACCTGTATTTACCTGGTAATTTAAGTAATGGTTGGTGAACGGTTATTAGTATGTGTCAATAACACATGTTTAAAGAATTTGTAAAATTTGTTTATTAAGCAGGAAACAGTACAAAGTAACCAAGGCATTCTTTATCTTCCACTTCAGGCTGAAGAAATTAAGTCAACCGTTATAGTCTTCGTTTGCATAAGCGATATTATTCTGAGTTAATACACCTTCATTAATTCTGAAAATAGTCCAGTGATTCTATTTTATTGGTATACCTAGAACATTATCCGCAGTAAATTTGTTATTTATACCGAAGGCTGCAAGGCAATATACTGGCGATGATGGTGATAGAGGTTGGGTCATAATAACGTAGGCCTAATTTGATCTGGTACCGTTTTGAAAGTGGCCCTGTATTGCTTTTGAGGATGTGGCTAAAAACGAGCCGGTGGAAGGGATATAATTGAATAATAGCGTAGTGGATCCTACCAAGTTATTAGTCCTTGAGTCATATTCAATTTTATTAGTTACTCTAGTTTTGTTCTAGTTAATTCATAATTCACAAGATCTTAGGTAAATTCCACCCTTCCATAAACGTACAAATGCCATCAAAATCGAAAAAAACCCTTCCTCTACGTAACAAGAACAGATTTTGGTTGGCAAAGTACTCCTCATATTTTCGTAAAATATTTCATAGAATGGCCTTGCGCCTGTATAAAATAAGTATAACGAGGAGCATTTGATTGGGTTAGTCTAAGTATTCCTATATTTTGAGTGGCTTGAATTCTTGAAAGAAATGTCAAACCTGCGTAAAAGTTGACCTGCTGAGTTAGCATTATCTTGATCTCTAGCTTTTGCTAATTGGTCTTAAAATTGACTAAAACGCACTGTGGATTCAAGGCGACTTCACCTTTTTCATTGACGATATTCTTAGAAAATATCATCAATAACATAGAGGTAAAAAGTGATGCAAGGTTGAATATATCCCTTATTATATAGTAATCTGGATAAG
Organism: Vesta saturnalis; assembly: GCA_036346205.1. Lineage (NCBI taxonomy): Eukaryota > Metazoa > Arthropoda > Insecta > Coleoptera > Lampyridae > Vesta > Vesta saturnalis. The sequence continues at coordinate 654,905 of JARFJB010002178.1, forward strand.
CCTTTTGCCGTTTAGCCCTTTCTGTACATTGTAGTTAACCACTTAGGTAAAGCGGTTGACGAGGAATGAATCATGTTCACGTCAATGGAGGACACGGTCTGCGTATGCGTGTGCGTGTGCGTGTGCCTGTGCGTGTGCGTGTGCGTGAGCATGTGCGTGTGCGTGCGCGTGTGCGTGTGCATGTGCGCGCGCGTGCGCGTGTGAGAGCGCGCGGGATCGTGCATGTACGTTTGCTTGTGTGTGTGTGTGTGTGTGCGTGAGCGTGTGCGTGTGCGTGTGCGTGTGCGTGTGCGTGTGCGTGTGCGTGTGCGTGTGCGTGTGCGTGTGCGTGTGCGTGTGCGTGTGCGTGTGCGTGCGCATGTGCGCGCGCGTGCGCGTGCGAGTGCGCGCGTGAGCGTGCATGTACGTTTGCGCGTGTGTGTGTGTGTGTGCGTATGCGTGTTCGTGTGCGTGTGCGTGCGTGTGTGTGTGCGTGAGCGTGTGCGTGTGCGTGTGCGTGTGCGTGTGCGTGTGCGTGTGCTGTGTGTGTGCGTGAGCGTGTGGGTGTGCGTGTGCGTGTGCGTGTGCGTGTGCGTGTGCGTGTGCGTGTGCGTGTGCGTGTGCGTGTGCGTGTGCGTGTGCGTGTGCCTGTGCGTGTGCGTGAGCATGTGCGTGTGCTGTGAGCGTGCGCGTGTGCGTGTGCATGTGCGCGCGCGTGAGCGTGCATGTACGTTTGCGTGCGTGTGTGTGTGTGTGCGTATGAGTGTTCGTGTGCGTGTGGTGGTTCGTGCGTGTGGTGTGCGTGAGCGTGTGCGTGTGCGTGTGCGTGTGCGTGTGCGTGTGCGTGTGGGGGGGGTGTGCGTGTGCGGGTGTGTGTGTGTGTGTGCGTGTGCGTGTGTGTGTGCGTGTGCGTGTGCGGGTGCGTGTGCTGTGCGTGTGCGTGTGCGTGCTGCGTGGGTGCGTTGTCGTGTGCATGTCGTGCGTGTGCGTGTGCGTGTGCGTGTGGTGTGCGTGTGTCGTGTGCGTGCGTGTGCGTGTGTCGTGTGCGTGTGCGTGTGCGTGTGCGTGTGCTGTGTGTGCGTGTGCGTGTGCGTGTGCTGTGTGTCGTGTGCGTGTGCGTGTGGTGGTGCGTGTGCGTGTGCGTGTGCGTGTGCGTGTGCGTGTCGGCGTGCGGTGCGATCGGTGCGTATGCGTGTGTTGTGCGTGTGCGTGTGCGTGTGTCGTGTGCGTGGTGTGGTGTCGTGTGCGTGTGCGTGTGCGTGTGCGTGTGCGTGTGTGTCGTGTGTGCGTGCGTGTGCGGTGCGTGTGCGTGTGGTGCGTGTGTGCGTGGTGCGATGTGTGCGTGTGTGTCGTGTGCGTGTGCGTGTGCGTGTGCGTGTGCGTGTGCGTGCGTGTGCTGTGTGCGTGTGCGTGTGCGTGTGGTGTGTTGTGCGTGTGCGTGTTGTGCGTGTGCGTGTGCGTGTGCGTGTGCGTGTGCGTGTGCGTGTGCGTGTGCGTGTGGTGGTGCGTGTGCGTGTGGTGTGCGTGTGCGTGTGCGTGTGCGTGTGCGTGTGCGTGTGTCGTGTGCGTGTGCGTGTGCGTGTGCGTGTGCGTGTGCGTGTGTTGTGTGTGTGTGTGCGTGTGTCTGTGCGTGTGCGTGTGCGTGTGGTGTTGCGTGTGCGTGTGCGTGTGCGTGTGCGTGGTGTGCGTGTGCGTGTGCGTGTGCGTGTGCGTGTGCGTGTGCGTGTGCGTGTGCGTGTGCGTGTGCGTGTGCGTGTGCGTGTGCGTGTGCGTGTGCGTGTGCGTGTGCGTGTGCGTGTGCGTGTGCTTGTGCGTGTGCGGGTGCATCTGTATGTGCGTGCGTGTGTGTGCGTGTGTGTGGGCGCATGCTTACATACGTGCATGTACGCGTGTGTGTGTGTGTGTGTGTGTGTGTGTGTGTGTGTGTGTGTGTGTGTGTGTGAGTGTTTGTATAATTAAGTATGTAACAATGCTATAACGTATCGCAACAGTGAAGCTTTTCTTAAACTCTAACCAAATATTCATAGCAACTGAAGCTTCTGGTTATGAAAATTCGTTTATATCATTTTATACATTGGAAAGTATATCAGACGATATAATCGTTACGTAGTACTTAATAATTTGATATAATAAGCATAAAAATGTCTAATAAGAGAAAAAGATGAATAAATATCTTACGTTAACCAAATAAACATATATCTTGAAATAATACAGCATCACTCAATTGGTATTGGAATTGACGTTTATTTAGGTTCCATATTCTCTACAATGTGAGAATGTTGCTAGGTGAATATAAATGAAGAAAATTACTTAATGCAATCAGGAAGGGTTAGTTTCGGATGAGATACACATACGCAGCCTAAAACTTAATCGTGCAACCAAAGACATAAAATGTTTCAATGTATTATAATTAATGATGTAGAGTTAAACGAAATAATGATTAACATCTTATTTTTAAAAAAATTTTGTTTTATTATCTGTTAAAAGCTTTTTTCTATAAAGTAGAATTTGTTCATTTTAATACTTGGCGACCAAGGAAATTGTTGTGCATTAAACTAAACGAGTTAAGCTATACTTACCTATTTAAGCTTATTCAATAGTTAAATGTCTCATTTTGCTAGTCATTATTTTTTTTAGTTTACATCAACCGCGCGTGTAGTGAACAATGGTCAAAGGAAGGCTTGAGGGGAGAATTATTCTTGACGTAAAGGAATTAATTTATTTTTCTTTCTTAAATTGAGCTAAAAGTGGAGCACAGGGCTAATTACGTTTATTTTAAATGAAAGTGTTCCACACCATTAGTTAATTTAGGTAAAAGTTTAGATAAGAAGCTTATCATCATCATGCTTCTAAAAATTTATAATACATAATATATAATAATAATGGTATTTTAACCAATAAAATCGTAAGGATTAAATAGAATTTAGGGAAATCATAACAAGCGGCGCGTAGATTCAATATCAAAGCAAGCAAAATCTGAAATGGATAATAAAGCTAAGTCTCACAATGAATATTAGAACAACTTCTTTTTCCTACTTCCTTGCCCTCTTACTACATCTTCCTGTCTTCCTTCATTCCGTATTAGAAATAAATATAGGCAGTTAGACTAGCATACAGTTTGTAACTCGACCTAGAGTTATAAATTATGCTAAACGCGACATAGTTTGGCATAAAGAGCAGCTACCATGCAGTTTGCAACATCCTCTTGTGACATAATTACATAATGACACGCATTTTGCAACGCAATCTTGTAAGCAACTACATTACTCAACAAATACGCATACAACAACAAACTGATAAAATGTGCAAAGCCATAGTAGAAGAAAGCACATGTAAATATACTTATATTCAAGCCAAGAAGTAAACACACAAACACGAAAGTACCTCAATCATACAAAGACACATTCGCAATCAAGTAAATTCACAAACACAAAATATGCAATCTTGCGAACATGCAGTTACTCCATGTACAAGCATGAAAACAGGTTCACACCAAACCTATCCAACACTCCCCTCTAGCTCTACTGCTCTCACTTTCTCGATCCCACTTAATGGGTCCATCTCCGTATTTCTCTTTAGGGGTCAAAGCAATCTACACACTAGACAAATAAAATTGTGTGGTTTAACAAGTGTACACAAAGCTACCGAAAGCCAAGGGCTCTAATTACTAATTATGAACGCGCACACACGCAGGTACGTACGCTCACTCGATCGCTCGCTCCCTCACTCACACACTCATTCACTCACTGACGTATCCATTCGCTAGCTCACTCATCACACACACACATGCACGTACGCACTCAGACACACACACGCACGCACGCACTCACCTACCCACTCACCCACCCACCCACACACGCACACGCGTGCACACACACATACCCCCCCCCCCCCACACACACACACACACACACAGACACACACGCGCGCACGCACGCACACGTACGCACGCACGCACGCATGCACGCACGCACGGACGTACGTACGCACGCACGCACGCACACACGCACGCACGCACACACACATACATCCCGATAGCACACACTTACACACACTCGTTCATACTCACACACACACACACACACACACACACACACATACGCTAACACTCGTGCACACACAAATACACACACGCGCTCGCACCCACGAACCCCCACTCACCAAAGATTCTTTGAATTACACCACAGCATTGGGCTGAAAACAGTGTTAAAATCTTATTATACGGTAATACATCGTGTTAACTTCTAGTTAATACTGCGTTAAACTATACCACAATGTGGCGTCATAAGTTACATCCTGACCTCAATTTATTTACATGGTGCAAATAACTTTTAAATTATATCAATATGGCATTTGAAATTGAACGCTAACTTCTAACTACAGCAGAATGTGGTGATTCTAGCTTAAACTTAGCCCAAGATGTTGTTACGAACTACTAACACACGAGATGGCTCGCAGGTGAACAAAGATAGTAGATGTATCAGAGTAGCTCATTAAGCATATTGATCGAAAGCCAAAGGGGTGCACGAAAATAAGATGGCGAGACACGGAAAAAAGCTGGCGTAAATCCAAAAAGGCGCACAGATACAAGACCCCAAAACCGAAAAAATGTACTAGTAAAATGGTTAAGCACGGAAACGGAGTAGCAAAAAGCTAAAAAGGCACAAGGGAAACCACTGAAACAAAGCTTGCCACGTGTAGTTGAATTTGGATTTCGGGTAATAGCATTACCCGAAATGAGGTATAAAAAACATCATCTTTCCGTGAATATTATTTTTGTTAATCCTCGTTTTGATTAAAGGGAAGTCAATTTGTCCATGACAAAATTTCTAATCGATACTGTAATGACAATAGTTTTCGTTGTCGTGAGATTATTTTGTAAAAATTACCATCATACGAGCTTATAAGGCATGATATTATGAGTTAGGTTATGTTATTATGTTATGCGTTTAACGTGATTGTACGTATTTAATATTATACCATTTTTTTAGTAAATAAAATTGTTCATGTAAAATTTGTTAAAGAATTATCTGTATTATTGTACTCTGTTGAGAAGTGTTTGGTTATACACAAAGAAGAAGATAGAGTTTTATCGCAATTCTAGTTAACCAGTGTTTTCAATTTGCGTGTGGCTTCCTCGAGTAGGTTTCCGTGGGATATGCGTTTTTAGTTTAAGTAGAAAAATTTTAATTGTGGGTGGTTACATATGAGGTGTTACGTTGCTATAGAGGAGGTAAGAGGTTTTTTTTTGTAAGTGGTAGTTTGTAGTTTCGTGTGAGAGTTCTCAGCTTGAGTTTGGGTTGTGACGTATCAACGCATTGGTTCAGCAATAACCCCCTTGTTACCTGACGGTTGACTGAAAATATTGTCAAAAAGATTGCGTTTCACTTCTTGTGGATATACGTTTAGAGTTCAATCGCCCCGGAGAAATTTTCTGTTTGTGCTTCGCCAATTGTTCATAACGTTCTCCTTTTCATCCAGAAGGAAAAGTGTGTATCCTTAGTGCTCCCCTATACCGTGGATTAGTGTAGGCCTTGAGGCGGAGGTTGTGTGTGTGTAGTATTTTGAATATTTTTCTTCTTGGAAAAACACTCGCGGAACTGTTATTAATAACAAGTGCACAGTTGTTTAAAAATAAAAAAATATTGCTTGAGTATAAAATTTGCTAAAGTGCCTCGTATATAAAGAAGATTTGCGTATAATTAAATGGTTGAATTTGTGTTAATGAAACCAAGTGACTCTCTAAATAAAGGACACCTGGACGTTACACCTGTCGTTAATCAAAGTTTACGTTCATTGCTGGGGTTGTGTTTAAAAAGAGGAATGTTCACAGAAATGCATTAAAGAAAAATCAAACTACGTCATCTCTTGCGCAACACGTAATCGCCACCGGTCACACAATCAATTTCCACAAGACCAAATCACTAGCCAACTTAGAACATTTTACATCCAGAATAATAAGGGAGGCAATCAAAATCGAAAAGAATCCCAAAAAATAAATACAAGAGACGACACACTCAGGTTACCATCAGTGTGGAAAACAGTATTGGAACAAAACCAAATGTCAACCAAAAACAAACTAGCAGAAACTAAAAAAGAAAGTTCAACACTATATATATATATATATATATATATATATATATATATATATATGATAATTAATTTTTTTAGTGAACCGCGTAGAGAAATCAATAGCAAAAGCAAAATAAAAGAAATTATACGATACGTCTGGACCAACTCAGGTTGTACGAGGTTCGGTAAACTTTCTACTTGCAAACGTACGGGTTTAGGCTGTCCTCGCAACAACGATCATTCCCACAACGATTCTGGAGATAAAATATATCATCCCCATATCATAAGGATAGTTACTAACACACAGGCGAAGCAGCTGGTAGTTATTGACAAACGGGGACAAAAATAAAATCTACAAAAGATTATATAAGTAAGTGAGAAATAATTATAATCCGTTTTTACCTCTTTTGATGTTAGGCGACCTTATAACGGTATAATGAAGAGCATTTTTAACTATTCGTCTTGGGAATATCGAAGGGTTTTAATTAACATGTTTCGAGTGCTAAAATAAATTGTATGATTACCCAAAAATTTAGAGAATGAAACGAATTTACCCATTCGTGAAAGCAATGTTCTTGCTATATCCGCTATATCTAGCGAATCGTAATTCTCATTCCAGTAAGTACACCATACAATCAGTAATTACTCCAATTAATTTTTTTCTTATTTAACTGCCTATGGCAATACTAAGCAAAGGAAAAAACTTTTCAAGAAATCGTTCACTTCCAACTCCAAATGGCTACGCTTAATCAAAACTGAAGAACGGTTTTCCGGAAATTCAGAAAAAAGTTCATCGTTTACCAAAGCTAAACTTATGTAAATTGTAGATAATAAAGATCTTTGTGAGCAAATAGGTACTCAATTTATGACTTATTACTTGTACTGCCATCAGCGGTAATTCCACGAAAGCAACAGAAAATCGTAGAAATCCCTAGATGACACTACTTATATCAATTTGGAACTTTTAGATTATAATTTATGGTACGGCATATACAGAAATGGAAGACATTTGTATCATTATTAAAGCAGATATCGAGTAAAATCTTAAATGTAAATCCTTTTAATTTTCAACCCAGCGGTAATTTTTGAATACAATAAGTACAGTAAATGAAAAAGTCGATATGAATAGATCAAATATCGACTTAAAACAGTAACCGCGAAAAAGCTATGAAAGCGATTCGAGAAAAATCCAAGATCGATTTGCTCACTGAAAATTAAATTCGAAAGTTTTAAGTAAGGATTTTACTTCATGTGTAAATTATATTTCATCGTTAGCCTTCGACCGTTAGAGGGTGTTTTGATTTATCATCTTCAAGACAGTTTAACAATATTTTATTTTTTAATGATGCAGTTATTCTTAGTAAGATTACACTCCATAGTTGGCTTTATACGTTTATCAAGCTGTTATATGAATAGCAGGCTTACGTTTATGTTTTAATTTTCAAATCTCACAAAATATAATATTACTACTGACGAAGATAACTGTAAGTGTTACCGAAACGTTTAGATTGTATTACATTATTACACAAATACACCATTAAAAACCCAAAAATGTTAAGTATTTTAATATAAATTGTATCATTTCAATTTAACATATTGGTGTTATTGAATTTAGAAGCGTATTATTTTCTTACTGAATGTTAATTTGTGTGATTTCTGTCCAACTCACAGGGTAAAGTTATTTAATGCGACAGACGATTTATTTATGACTTTTTTTGTATTGTTCGTAATTTTCGAATTTCCACAGCCCTTGCAGTGACGACATTTTCTAATTTACAATTTATTCAAAAGCAATAAGTATTATTTTTTATATTTTATGACATTATTGAGATCATGCGTTTATTTCAGATATTGAAAACTATGGTTAAATTAAAGGCTTGTGAATATAGAAGTTTTTTGATAGATTTAACGTCAGAAGTGTAATATTTCGTAATTCAGTTTGATGACCTCTACGTGTCAGAGATAATTTATTTCAGCGCACGCTTACACTATCATGTTACTGCCTGAGATTGTTTTGAAGCTTTTGTTATATAGGACCGGTCGGGCGGCACTTTTGCTGATTTATCTGGTAAGCAGGTCTTTGAACTTTGCTGTGAAGTACTACTCTTTGTTTTGTGCTTCAAATAAGCTGGCACCTTTTGATTCATGATTTTTCCGATATTGATTGATGCCATTCTTTTTCACCTTACATTAGAACAACATCCACCTCACCCTCTTCCACTGAACTGTCGGCAACCATCCTTATCTCTTACTCAAGTCTTACTGCCATTTTAACACACAACAAGGTTCATTCCATGAATTGAGTTGAATTTGGCACTTACACAAATAAATTGTTTATCTATACCGTGTTTGGTTTTTGGAGGTGGTTGAGCAGTTCAGTATTTGCTACAATAACCTATACCTTGTTTTTATGATATCGTGGCGCTACAATCAATTAACGTCACTACGGTCAAACCTGAGATATCTTACGTACTGCTTATCCTACTAGCAGAACCAACTTTTTGTGAGCGTGACTTTATGTGGCAGAAGTTATATCCGGTCCTGGTCCTTAATAACTAACGCGTTAAGCGCTAATCCTGTTCATATTCGTTGGGGTACACAAATATTCAAATAAATTTGATTTAATTACCAAGTTCAAGAACATAACGAAAGTTATGTTATTAAGGTTACTGAGAACCTTAATTATTAGTACTACATATGATATTAAATTAGACAAGCAAATTCGTAGAACGTTCAATTAATATTAATGTAGATTTGGCTTTGCTGGTAATTACTAAGATACTGTAACTGGGAAACCGCTATTTACTTTTCCAACAAAACTTTTTAGCTTATACGAAGAAAGTCTGTTCTTTAAAAGTTTCCAATTCTATTTAGAAGTGTAGTTAATGTAAAAGATGTCAAACAATTAGCAGTTCGACTTTCAGTAAAGTTTGTGTTTGGAACATTTCCTACCAGTCTTCGTTAGTTATGCTATTCAGTGTATCATTCAAATGCTCTAAGAAGAAATGAAGGATAATTGCACTGTATAATAACTACCCTTATTAATAATAAATCTATTGTTCTAAACGTTATACTGATCTCGATTTTAAAATGTCGTTTCTCACACAACAGATTTCCGGTTCAACAACCTTCCCAGGAAATCTGTTTAACTGTGTTTTGGTAAATCGGATTATGTGTGTTTCACGTCCATGCTAGTTTACGAGTTCAACTAAAAGATTAATGTTACCAATTCATATTCAGGGCAAGTATATCCGTTCCATATAAGCTGCGGGTTTCGGTTATTTGCACGTAGTAATAATTATGTTTCCTCCTAAGAGACTACTTTGGTGAAATACAGTTTTTACAATTTTCTATTTATTATAATTTTCTTTATAAATTGATTTAGTTAAAATATCTTTTTAATTTTACAATTCTACGATTTCCTCTTAAAGTCAATACAGGCACGTTTTAGTAACTCTGTCTTGTAGCCTGCTCCAAAGAATGGAAACGTGAATAATGATGTAATTGACAAGAATTACACTAGTAGGTACATAAAATTCACATATGCTTTATTAAGGCTAGATTAATGTTTTTAACCCGAAGTACTAACCCTCAAACATGTTACGTAAACACTAAACAACGGTCTGTAGGACGTACATAATAAAACGTTGTAATTCTTTTTTCTCACACTGAATTTTGGATTTTCTGTACATTGACAAGATTCTTTAGCTATTGGGCAATTGAACAACAGATTTATTGATCGTTGTGCGAAATATAATTTAAGGAAAGGTATGGAATTGCTGATTAAACTTTTTCTAACCATTCATAATATGTTACGTATTACAAAATGACAGAGTGCAAATTGGGCAAATTTCATTTTATTTCAACGTATTACTAAGCATAACTAAATACATGAGCATAAATAAATTGCTAACAAAAAAACTCACATGGTTCAAAGTTGGTTATTTTCGACGAATTTGCTAGAAATTTTTTTCGCGCCCTCCAGTCAGATTGGTTTCTGACAGTGGTGACAATCATAATCGGCCCTACTCTTGTAGTGGCAGAGAAATCAATCCTTTCTCTTTTCTCATTTTCAACTCCTTTTGCTGGTTTTAATTCTCTCGGTATGAACGAGCTTTCTAGCCTTCCTTTTAAATTCGGTTGATCAAGCTGATATGTCAACTATTCTATAAATTTGGGCCTTTCTAAATAAACATTGTTTTTGCATAACTCATACAGTACATACGCGTTCACTGTGCTGATATCAAAAATTCTAAAAAAAAGCCATCGGCCATCGACCATTTCGACGCCTACACGAAAATTTGGGAGACTTTTCATCTAAGGCATCAACGCCACCTTTGGTGGAGTTATGATCGACAATGATGTTAGGTTTTTTTTATAAATGGATCTTCGCTGGCATGATGGTGAAATGATGTGTAACGCTATAAACGGGTGGTAGAACGGGATTACAGATAGTCAGCGTATAGGTGTAGGTCAGATGTTGAAAAATTTTGCACATCCAGAATAGTAAATCGTACGTAAGTCAAAATAGGGATGAAGACAAAACCAGTTCGGTTAAGGGCGCCAGAATATTTGGTAGTCAAAATAAGGGTCGTCGTGCCAAAACTACGAGTACATAGCGTGTCTAAACATACAAAAACATACGCTTACCTATCCGCAATCAATCACAGGTGTGCTGGACAGCAACTCAGCAAACCACCTGAAATAAGGCTACAAAATCACTACACGCTTGTCAAATAAAAGCGTGATAAACACTCAATAAAGTTACGTTAATACACCTCAGTGTAAATAATTAGGCGTTAAATAATAATCAAAACAAAAAAAACAAAAATAAGCTATAGAATGCACTCTAAATGAATTAATACTCAACTAAAAATCAAATAAAACACTAAATATTATCAACGCTATTACTCAATAATAAAAAAAAACTAACTTCGTTACGTTAAAACTAAATTACCGGTAACTTGCAATTTGCAAAAAAAACTTTTATGCAACACAAAAGGGTTTCCACAGAATTAAAACAAATTTATAAAACCTAACAAAGCTATAATAAAATAATAAAAAAAGGATAAATATAAACATACGATAATGCGTATAAACAAAAAAAATACAAATACTTAAAAGGCGACAGGATGTCTGATCAGAATGCTGCTTAACGCCGTTCTAACTGATTTGAACCTATATTTATATACCGTGGATTATCTCCACACTACAATAGGGTCAATTTCCCTTTAATACTAAAATAAATAACAAAGTGTGAAGGCGGAGCGTCAGAACTGTAATTAATTACACTGAATAAAGTTAAAACAAAAACTTAATTTACCAAAAAAATATGACACCGCTTTCAAACCTTCGTTAACACAAAAAATAATTCGAAACACACAAAAATCTTGAAATATTTAATAAAAAAAACAATATTATGTTACCTTAAGGTCTAGAATTACACCTCCTGTGTTACAACAAATGAAAAAGGTGGTCGGTTACTGCTATAACGGAAATTAAATCTCCTGCTCTGGCAAATGATGAATGAGATTGTTGACTATTGTTCTTTATACACAAACGATTCCTTTATTTAAACTCGTTAAGATGTTACTGCATAAATTAAAACTTCTTTTAAAATACTAATTTGTGCGCTCAATTTTATCTCTTAACTGGTTTTCTTTCCACTAATAATCCAAAATGTTAATAACTTGTTTTAAATAACTATAAGTTTAATATATTGCGAAAGTTTCTTTATCCTTAAACACGCTTTGTACGGTAATTAAGAGGCACTACAAGAACGTTAATGTTAAAATCCGCAAAAGCGATATAAACCAAAGAGGTCACTGAAGCACTAATAAAACACGACGATGTCCTCTAGGTAACTTTACGTAAAATCGAAATCGGCACTAGGTATAATACTTTGGTGATGAACAGTTTTAATAAAATCCCTTTACAGGTCTTCTTCAGAAGTAGCTAAACTACCCTTACTACACAAAAGTTCGTTCGTTAAACACCACAAGGTCCAAAATATCAACATTCTAAACCACCCCTTAAAGCGTAACAACAAGCGTCACCGTACTAATACACGAGAGCGCGATCAGTTTCAGAATCCCCAAAAATTATTAACAAAATCCATCTTTGAATTTTAAATCCCACTACTCACAAAAAATATTATCTAAGTTAATTCCACCAATTAAAGAAACGGAAGGGAAGATTTGATACCCCAATACAAACTTCGTCTCCATCCGTCAGGGTTCGAGAACTTTCAAAAGTTCAAACGTCAGCAGACTTAACGTGCAAAATATCTCTATATTTTCCTTAATCCCACATTCAATCTTTATGACTTAAAACCAACATACTCAATAATAAGCTGAACAACTATAACTACTCGTCTTTATGTCGCCAATATGACATCATACACATAAATCTACACTATTTATTTAAATTACTTAATTTTTAAGGAAATTAAACGAAATAAACCTTATTTAAACTTATATACAACTATATACAAATAAACGTTACTCAAACTTCTATAAACGGGAAATAATAAGAAAAACAACCTAAATTACGGAATAATTATTCACAAACAAAAAAACTAAAGCTCGCCATACACCTTTCCTAAAGGTCGCTACACGAAACAAATTTATCTACAAAACTCAACTTGCCAACAAAAAAATATATGTATATACGTAATCTAACTAATTGCATAGAACTACTAACAAAATTACCCAATACGTATACAGGGTGTTCAAAATTCCTGACAGATGACACTAAAAGAACAGTTTTATTTATTTTGGTTGCGCATGCAACTGAAGTGATATCTTTAGTATAACCATACACGGCTGTTCTCGCTGTACTTCTTGCTTCTCTGTTGGTAAAAAAAGCAACTGGAATTCCTTTTTTTTTTCAGTAGCTCAACATCTTCAATAGGCGTAAACCAGTTGTCGAAAGTTACAGATCTGTTTGCGCCATACAGGGGTTAGGGACAAAACTGCCTGTGTTGATTTAGTGTACTTCTGTTCTTCACCTGACAACCCATTTCCATCAGAATTTTTTCCGGTATACATATATACGCATTCAACAATAACCGGTTCGGACATCAGTGTAACACATTATCTTTATCCTGTACTTTTCGGGCTTGTTTGGAAGGTACGTCTTAAATTTTACATCGGTCCCTAAACCCCAATAGCATCTCATCAATACAAGCTGACATTCCTATAGTGTAACATATCTGGCAGTTCCGAATAAAATTATTAAAAATATCCGAAATTGGAGCAGCTGGATCTACAACTTTTCTTATTTGTCTTCCGGATTGTCAAACAGAGGACATGTTAGAAGAAAAGCGCATCTTTCTTTTGACATAATGCACATCATTGCTTCTCTACCAGTTCCGTTGGTATCTAAGCTTACTTCTGTGAAACGGGCTGTTAGTGCTTAGGGATCAAGAATATAAGAATGAATAGAGATAGCACTCTTATCTTACAGTGATCCATCCTCTTTTTACATTTAACGTATCCTATAAAGTTACAACCTTGTGTATAAAGCTGTATTGTATTTTTAAAATAAATATGGCTGTCAGAACTACTATAACAGGTTTACTAATTAGTAAAACACGATTGCATATTAGAATTTTCATGTATGAATTCATTTATAGCCATAGCTTTGATTTTTTTGGTACTAATTAAAACTCGTCACATATAATTGGATCAATGAAATCTACAGTTTTGGATAGCTGTTATTATTAACTGCCACTAGTAATATACAGAAGAGTTGAGATTTCATAAGAGTTATATTCAAAATTTATACTCGTCTTCGTAGAATTCCATTTTTCCACATGTAATAGCACTAATGTATTGAATAGTAATGATCAAAGAAATCCTTCAAATCTTATTTCTGAGTTATTTCCACAACTTCATTCTAGTGTTGTTTATCTTGCCAGTTGCGCACTCCTTTCTCAGTTCTATCCAGTTTTTCCCTATAAATATCCGACCGCGCGCTTCCCAAATGATCGAGTTAGTGAAGTTGTGGATAACAGATTAACTTACATTCGGGAGTATAATGGTTTCGATTCTTACTGCTTCTACCACTGTAATGCGAGTTTCATCTCATATCAAAATTTTTTCTAGTAATTATTTCATAGTGCTACAACCCTACATTTTTATTAAAATGGCAATCATAGTCGTGAGTTATGGACTTCATTAGATGGCTTATTCTTCTTTTCTGATGCGTTCCAAAATGTATAGTTTTGTATGTATTAGTGTTATTAGTTAAACTCACTAATTTTCAAAGAAATGGTATATTATAGATGTTTATCTAAACAAATGCATTGTTTCCGTGGTGTGCTGTGACGATTAAGTAACAAAACTCTGCATTGATTATGTCAAATAGTGTTGATACAATGAATTATTTTTTGACCAGTTGTAGTTCGTACTTAAAGTAAATATTAATTTATTAAAATGGCATTATTCTTCTAGGAAAGGAATGATATGCTTTTTGCTATTACGTGTCTAACTAGAGATGCTAATGCTTCGAATTATTATCTTCAAACTTATGTGGAAAAAGAACGATGTGAGATTATTTGCCAATACGTCGAATCGAATTAAAAAAATATGGCTATTTACTAAATCCCCAAAAATTTAAAATTAATGTTAACAGAAACAACCGAATTAACGTGTATTTAGCTTAGGTCGAATTTAAACGTACTACATCTCTTTGTGAAATTGCGAACGAGTGCAACACTTCCATACATGAAGCCCACGTTATTTTGAAACAAAATAATTTTAAGCCATATCATTTTCTTATAGGAAAAACATTGTATGTTGAAGATTATCAGAAAAGATTACGTTTTCCTACATGGTTGATTAATAAAAGTCGAGCAAACAATCAATTCTCGAAACCATTATTTTACCGATGAAGCAAACTTTACAAACAACGGAATCTGCAAGAGAAAAATCATATCCAACGGTTCCAAGAAAATCCTCATATTACTGTTGAGAGGAGAGATCAATATGCTTTTGGGTAAACGTTTGGTAGTATTGGTTCCAAAATCCTTGGGCCATTTTTATGAATAAAATTTAAATTCCGAAAGATATCCAACTTTTTACGAGACAAATTTGAAGAAATATTGTACGACCTTCCATTGAACGTAATTTGAATTATTTTCAACACGACGGGACACCAACACATAATAGATTACTTGTGTGTAACTATTCACAGGAACGTTTTAATAATTGGAGAGGAAATCGAAGTCCAACAGCTTGGCCGCCGCGATCTACAGACTTAACCCCCCTTGACCTTTTCTTGTGGGATGCAATTAAAGACAAAGTGTATCGAGTAAAACCTGGTAATCTAGACGATTTAAAAAATAAAATTCGTGTCGCTACACAACAAATTAGAACCCAAATTTTATTAAAAGTTCAATACGAAATTTTAAAACCATGTCAAATGTGTGTTCAAAATAATGGGGCATTTTGAAGCACTTCTGTGATTGTCTTATCTGTTTATATTTTTTGCTGTTACTCTTCGTTGTTAGTTAAATTTGTTTAGAACTTTTTTATTTTTCATAAAGTAGTACATTATTTTTTTGTTGTTTCTACAAATTTAGTAGTAGAATATCAGCTTATTTTGTTATTTAAATGTTCACGGCACACTTCAATAATATTAAACCAACAAAGCTATACACGTTTTAAATCAGAAAAAAATAACATCGAATGTGTCCATAGCCACCTATAGTTGCATTTAAAAAAATGTATGTTTGGGTTGTAGCTCGAAAAATGATTACTAAACAAAATTTTTATTGGTATTTTCCCATTTTGCGTAAAAATAGTTATCAGAAGTTTCTCTTATAACTTTTTCGAATTTTGAATATTAAAAAAGATATAGCCGATTGAAGATTTGGACGATTGTTAGTTATTTTCAGATGTCTTAGAAAGTTGGCAACAATGTTAAATTTTCTTATCAATATTTGAATTACCATGTAGTTCTGCCCAACTTTGCTAATTCAACCGACTCTGTAAATCCTATAATAACTAATATAGCCATAGAACATGTATACATATATATATATATATATATATATATATATATATATATATATATATATATATATATATATATATATATAACCTGTCCAAGGTAAGGATGCCCACTATGGGGATCTCAGAAACGGTAAGAGATGGAAGGTCGGTTAAATGGAACAAAAGTTACGCATTTGAGAGTATGTATCTATGGTCTTTATAGAACTCGAATATCTCTTTTAGTTTTTGAGATATTTGAAAAAATTAAATTTTCTGATTTTCGTGTTAATTTTTTCTGACATTTGAACAGCTATCAAGAACAGAAGAGCACATTTTATTGCCACTTTCGTAGCTCTACTTAATTCTGTTATTTAATTTTTGATACAACGTTTCGTTTTTATTCATTATCAACTTTATTTTTTAAATACACGAAAAATTATTTTTTCCATATTTAAATTCTCTCCTTGATTCTGAATTCAATGATATATCACACTTTATATTTTTGATACGTGTCGGATGAGAAAATTCATGTTCAATGTAAAACATGGAAAACGTACAGTTAAAACTAATACTAGAAACAGTAGAAAACCGTAAAATTATTATAAAATTATGTTTTGTAATTTTAAATGATGGGCAAATAAAATACAAGTTTATTTTAAAGGTTAATAAACTCACAACTATGTTCAAAAAGATTCCCGTTATTCTCTAAACACAAATAGCATCTTCTAACTGTAGCATCTGAAACATTCTTCAGCATTTGAGGAGTAATACTAGCAAACGATTCTAGAACTAATCTTTGTAAAATTTCTTCGTTTTCAATATCGTTTCCATAAATATAATTTTTAATGTATCCCCAAAGAAAAAAATCCAAAGGTGTTATATCTCGAGAACGGGCTGGCCACAGTACATTTACATGAGTGCCAATACATCTTTCTGGAAATCTAACTGACAGGTATTCTCTGACAACTCTGGAATTATGTGCTGGTGCACCGTCCTGCATAAACCAACAACTTTCAACTTCTTGGAAAGGAAAATCATTCAAAGCTATCTCTAATTCATTTTGGAGTAAAGTTTGGTAACGTTCAGAATTTAAGGACTCGTGGTAAATGAAAGGACCTATAATTCGAGTACCGTATATAACATCCACATATTAAATCCGAAACGGTGTTGGTGTTTGGTCGTTTTGTACAGACGTGGATTTGCTCTCGCCCAATAATGAGCATTTCTACGATTAAAAATTCCATTATTAATAACCATATTTTCATCGGACCATATTATTTTATTCGGAAAATATTCATTGTCTTGAGATTAACGTGTATACCATTCGCAAAATATTCTACGTCTTTCTGGGTCACCTGGTCGAAGTGCTTGGAAACTTCAAAATTTATATGGATGTACTTTCTCCTTCTTTAGAACATAATGAGCTGTGGAATGGGCTATACCAGTTGCCTCTTCAATTTTCCTAGTAGAAACCTCTGGATTTTCCGTTACAGCTAATAAAACAGTCTTGGCTTTTCCTTCATTGCAAGGTTTTTGCTAGATTTTACAGATTTTTGAACACACCATATTCTTTTAGATTAACTGCTAATGTGCGAAAAGTTCTTTTGTGAGGTTGACACCTTTCTGAATATTTGTTTAAATACATTATTTCGGCTTCAGAACAATTACATTGACACTAAATGTAACACGACAGTATATCGAATTTTTCATTATTAGAAAAATGTTCTCCTACCATATTGTTTTTAGGTAAACACAAAATGTATTTAACTCAAAGACCACCAAACAAACGTAATACGGACAACAATCAATTATGACAGGTAGGTAAACAAAATGCAAATCCAACTTATTTTTATCAAATGCATCAGTACGACGGAAGATGTATTTTAACCGTTTAATTAATAGTATTTTCACTAAATACATACTTGTGAATTATTTTATTCGTAACAGCCATTATAAAATAAGAAAACATTGTTTTATAATAATTTTACAGTTTTCTAATGTTTCTAGTATTAGTTTTAACTGTACGTTTTCGATGTTTTACATTGAATATGAATTTTCTCATCCGAAACGTATCAAAAATATAAAGTGTGATATATCGTTGAATTCAGAATCAAAGAGAGATTTAAATATGGCAAAAATATTTTTCGTGTATTTAAAAAATGAAGTTGATGATGGTTGCTAACAAACGAAACGTTCTATCGAAAATTTAATGGCAGCATTAAGTAGAGCTAGAAAAGTGGCAATGAAAATGTGCTCTTTTTTTGATAGCTCTTCAAATAAAACGAATAAACGAAAATCAGAAAATTCAATTTTTTCAAATATCTCAAAAACTAAAGAGATATTCGAGTTCTACAAAGACAATAAATACATCCTCTCAAATGCGTAACTTTTGTTCCATTTAACCGACCTTCCATCTCTTACCGTTTCCGAGATCATCCTTATCTTGGACACGGTATATATATATATATATATATATATATATATATATATATATATATATATATATATATATATATATCTGTCGAAACGTATTAATAGAAGAAAATCGATAAAGCCAAAGCAACCTCTATTAATATACTAAGCTGTGATAAAGTCACGCATTAAGCGATACTGTCAGAAAACTAGGAATATTCAAAACTTTCTTATTTCATTCACAAGAACCATATTTAACAGCGTAAAACTCAACCCTCCTGTTTCAGGGGTCCATTAGAGAAAGAAATTGCCATTTCTTAAAACTTCGAAATATAAATGATAATGCAAAACTGTGGAACAAATATACTGAAAATTAGGAACAAATTCAATAATATGTACGATGAAATTTAAGTGCAACAATTGGACAAACACATAGGAACTTTGGTATTAGATGCAAAGAACCCATTAGATGTTAAAAATACAAACATGCGGACAAATCATATTATGCCAAACATTTATTACTAAATAATCACTTTATGACTTCACAAAACAATAATAAATGTTTACATTTTGTAATAAAAAACACAAGTTAGATGTTTTGGATCCAATCGAAATTTATAAACGTCAACAGAAGGTACCTTTAATGCACGAACAGGTTGATCTTATACTCACCTTTAACATATGTTTTAAGCACAGAATTATAGTTTACGTTAAGTTTGTTGTTTTACCTTAATAATGTGATACCATAGCTACTTGTTATTGTTTTGCTTACATATTTCCTCTCGATAATGATACATGTCGTATTGAAACGTGTTGATAAATAAATAATGATATCAAATAAATTGTGGAATTACACAGTATTTAATACATTAGCGCTATAATATTCAAAATATTGTATTGTTTTGAATAGTTTTAAGTAAAAACGTAGTTATGTACACAGAGGAGTATAGAAAAGAAAGAAAAGAGATTACATTTTTATGATTTTGAGAAAGTTAAAATTTAAAGCTTGAAATCGAATTTTGTGTAAGTTATTGAAATATTTTACAGCGAATAAATATTATGCTACAGAAAAATCACTGGCTAATTAATTAACGTGATTAACGGTGATTGTGTTTGGAATACTTAAATTAGACCGTCTGCAAATAAGATCATCAAAATGTTCAAGTCGTAAGTGACTTAGTAATTGTCGACATAATACTCTTCAAAAGATACTGAAACTTGAAAAATAACTTAATCGGAAACTCTGGACGCTAAGATTGCAATAATAAGTTTTTCGTGTAAACTGCTGAATGTTGTACGCAGTATTACCCGAGGTAGTAGAGTTGTGGTGACACGATTTGCTTACCATTCGGGAGGTAATGGGTTCGATCCCGTCCACCCTGTATGAGGTTTTATCAGGAGGTTTTCCTCATACACATATAGCGGTATGGTCACTACGTATATGCACTCCATGTGCGGCTATTTAGGCAAATACTTCCATCTCAGAACCCTAACTCCGTTCCTTCTGCTCAAGCTCAAGAAACCAGCCCTTCCTCTTGAATGAAATAAGTGGCCTTTTCCTTTTTCTTTTCTACGCAGTATTAAATGCAAAACCGATAAATACTGTCTGCTAGGAAATTAGAATATCATTATTAAATAGCGTAACTTAAAATAATTGAAGTATCAATTGATTCATTATTGATTTATGTATCAATAAGTAATTTACTTTAGATGGAAATTCGAAATAAGATTGCAATAGATAAATGTTAACTGAAGTATTCCAGCTCTTTCCACCGCACTTTAGACATCTCTT
Organism: Vesta saturnalis; assembly: GCA_036346205.1. Classification (NCBI taxonomy): domain Eukaryota; kingdom Metazoa; phylum Arthropoda; class Insecta; order Coleoptera; family Lampyridae; genus Vesta; species Vesta saturnalis. The sequence continues at coordinate 675,158 of JARFJB010002178.1, forward strand.
ATATAACCATGAGTTATTTGTTGATTACAGATCACTTAGTGTAAAAACCAGCTTTTTTTCGTTACCAGATATATATTACAGTTTGTTTGAATTATTAAATGCCATTGTACACATTTTTGAATTTATTTTCCAACTTTCGGTACATTCGTTGCACAATTTTGATTACTTCTTTCAATTCGAAGTTTTAAAAAAAAATGCAGGTTACACTAACGGGATTTTTTAAATGGAAAGTTTGAGTTGGATTGGAGCGTTTAAGGCTATTAAACACAATTTCATTTCCGTTTCGTTTGACGTTAAAGATGTTTCTCGTGAATGAAAAAAAAAACTTTCAGTTTCTCTAGCTTTATAAACTTAATCACCTACCTGAGATTTATCAAAGCTTAATTTAGTGATGTTGATATAGTGTTTTGCGAATTTCCTATTAGAAGTTCTTTCTTTTTTTTTAAAGTCAATAATAAATCCGACCTTAACTTAAAAGCGGTACCGTAATGCACTATAATAATAATTATTAACTTGTCAATTTGCTACTGAACTCTTTATTTACTTTTATGGTTAAAATGTGACTAAATATTCATATGTGTTTATTAAATTTAACTGATAAATAAAGGTTTATGGATGAGTCTGTTTATTTTCATCAGTTTATGACTTTTAATGGAAGTAATGCATGTCATTGACTAATGATTTTTCTTTGTCTGTTTAATTACATTTTGATTTGATAATAAAGATAAATGCTTAGATTGACCAACATTGCCTTTTGCTTGCTTATTGTGTGTACTTATTCTCTTACTGCTTCTCTTCCCCATTTCGTAGCTTAGGGGTGGTCTTATCAAATGAGCTGTTATAGACGATATTTTTATTCTATCTGTGGTGTACTTCGGGCTATGTTCAAAGATAACTTTGAACAAGTAATTAGCGTAACATTGTTAGCATTAATTGTAAAACCTTACAACGTTGTAAATGAATTGTGTTTGGGTTAAACGCATCATATGGGAAATACAAACGTTCCGAATTAGTGTTGGAACCAAAACATATAAGTACGGTCGTTCACTTGAAGACGAGGCCCATAAATTAATTAACACATTAACCGTCAAATACTGACAAAGTACTGCATAAGGACATACGAAAAAATTAACCCATAAAATGTTATGTAATGAAAAATAATTTCAAATATCGTTTGTGTTTGGAATACGGTTGGTTTCATAACAAACAAGCTTGAAAAATTCAAAAGATTACACCGATAAAACTAAAAAACGACTTTTTTAGTATTTCTCAATTAAAAATATGACAGGTGATGACGTATATTGTATTATAATGTACACCTGGAATGGAAACTTTACAAACAAGTATTTTGTATTAATTGAAATAAATAAAATTTGAATTCCCACAAGAATAATTAGTGAACAGTCAATCAGTAAAATAATTAAGAAGTATACCGTCCGTACTAATTAATTAATTTATATCCTAAAAGTTATACTTTAAATAGTTGAAATTGGACCTTGAAAACCACGTTTATGAGCAAATTTTATTAAAAAAAACACATGTCAATCTCAAAGAGACTAACATACTCTTAGCAATCCACGACCACCTTTAGTTATACTATCATTAAAATTATATATACGACACCTTTTGCCAATACAGGAAAGTTGCATTCAATGACTATGAATAATTTTCATACTAAAGTAGTTAAGACAGCTGATATTTCAAAGGTTTGTAAATAGCGACAACTATAATTCAAGTATACTTTTAGTCGTACGACTGAAAGTATGCGAAATTTGCGTTTGCCATTGCAAAAGTTGGACGTGTTTGTGGTAATTGGATATGGAGACCTGCAACAGTAAGGTCCAACAACTACTGGACGGGGGTGAATACAAACAAATACCGAAAGTTCCCACACTATCAAACGAAATACTTGTATACCTGACGCTGGCAAAATAGAAAGGGATGTTCTGCGACTACCAGAGAACTAAACTCACCGCACACTATAGCAATCTTCCGCATTTGTACGCCCTACCAAAGATCCAATTATGAACTTGAGAAATTCGCCTTGTCATCCAGTGGCACACTATCTGCTAGGCATCATCACGCCCTTATCGATTAAAAACGAGTCTATGGTCAATAATACGTAACAATTCTCAGAAATCATCAGAAACTTCCAACCCAACCACGAAAAAATACTGGTAAGCTATGACATTGTAAGACTATTTACAAATGTGCGCACCGATAATGCGCTATCATAAAGGACAGGCTAAAAAAGTATGAAACGTTACATGAACACACACATAACTCTCGGTAAACACAATAATGGAACTTCTGACAATATGCATTAGAACAAAATACTTCCAAGTAGCACTATTGCCCATTGTGAGCAATATATACGTACATGGAAGATTTCGAAGACCAATCGATACCCGAATTCACGGAAAAACCAATGATGTGGGTTAGATACGTAGACCACTACTTATTTTGGCAACAGGGCAAGCATAAGTTGAACGAATTCCTGGATCATCTAAACAGCTGCGCTCCCTCCATAAAATTCACAATGGAATTGGAGTCGGAGCAAAAACCGTCATTCCTGCACGTACTTGTACACAGGATTAACAACACTTTGACGACAATGAAAACCCACCCGCATGGGGAGGTACCTATATTGCAACTCCAATAATTGCAGAAGCGTCAAGTTAGGCGTAATAAGATGTTTGTACGATAGAGCTGAAACAAGATAACCAGTAAAAAAAAACGGCTACTCCGCTCTAACACCTAATCTAAACAGGGAAAGGGAAACCGAAAAAGAAGAATCTTAATACACAGCGATAATACCTTATATACCAGGTACCACACAAATCCGAAGGATAGGCAGCAAATGCAAGATACACACGACGATCAAATCGATAAGAACGCTCATGAAAATACGAACCAAAACCGAATCACTCAAAGTGAGAACTCTGAAACACAAGAACGACATACACCAAGGCGGAAGAGAGAGATTAAGAATCGCAGTCTGCAAGCCAATGGGATAACATACCGATAGTGGCAAAAACGAGAATACAACTCGCCAGCAACTCAAAGAATCCACGTGCATCGCAGTAGCAGAAAGACCGATAACCCAAGGTGGTGTAAAAAGGAAACCCCACAATGGACGAAAAGCTTAGGTGCGCAATAAATTACGGTGCAACGTGCGCAGTGAACTACTGTACGACATCGAAAAAGCTATATATATATATATATATATATATATATATATATATATATATATATATATATATATATATATACCCAGTGACATGGAAATTGTAAAACCAAGCATGGGTAGGAATTTTTGACCAAACTTGACAGAAACGTTTAGCTACTAAAATGTAGCAATTAATTAAAATTTCATTCATATGGATCAAGCGGTAATGGCTTATCTGACAGTTCGTTCAGTTTTTTCAAACAATTTTGTCAGGTATATATTGTGCGAGATTGTGTTCAGTTTTTTTATTGTTTTCGCTTGTGGTTGTTTGCTTTGAGGGTGTCATTATGCCTAGAGGGCGCCAACGTGGAAATTACCGCCAATTAAGCGAATTCGACAGAGGTCGTATCGTTGGTTTGCGCAAAGGTAGTTTTGCGTTTAGAGAAATCGCAAATCGCCTTAACCGGATCCAAACCACCATCATGCGCTGCTATCAGGTATGAAGTAGGGAGAGTCAGTAACGCCGCAGAAGGTGAACCGGGGAGTGAAGAAGAACAAATGAGGTGCAGAACCTCCATCTTCAACTTATGGTAACAAGAGTTCGATTGTCAAGTATCAGATCAATTGCCGATCAATGTTTGGCTAACGATGGTTCTGTAACCCTTAGAAAGGTTTACCGCAGAATCAGAGCTTTCGGCTTACAAACCTATCGGCCACACCTTGTGTTACTACTAACGGTTCAACACCGACGGCAACGTTTGGAGTGGTGTAGGTTGCGACTGCACTGGAACCAAGATTGGCATAGGGTGGTGTTCACTGATGAATCTCGATTCTGTTTAGAGATGCATGATGGCCGTATGAGGGTCAGACGAAGACGTGCGGAACGTCAAAATGTTGAATCTTGGAGGCATGTACACCAAACTGTAGGGATTATGGTATGGGGTGTTATAACTTATGGGAGTAGGTCTCGTTTTGTATTCATCCGAGGCAATATGAACGCCCAACGATATGTGGATGAGGCGGTAGTACGCCATATTCTTCCATGTCTTCAGCAGTTGGAAGACCCACTTCTGCAGCAGGATAATGCCCGTCCCCCTATTGCAAGAATTTCTATGTACCTATTTGCAGAGGATAATGTCAATATGTTGCTATTTCAACCGAGATCTCCCGACCTTTCACACATCGAGCATGTTTGAGACGCAGACGCTGCAATCTCTACAGCACGAATTAAAGGTTACTTGGGACACAACACCTCAAGAGAATATCAACCATCCGCTAGAATCGACGCCACGACGAGTGGAGGAGTGTATAAACAACAGGGGAAACCAACCCATTATTAATAAAAATTTGGTTTATATTTGTTCTTTTTCTTTGAAATGTTAATCAATTGCTACCTTTTACTAGTCAAACGTTTCTGCCAAGGTTGGTAAAAAAATTCCTGCCCCTTCTTGGTGTTGCAATTTCCATACCACTCAGTCACATACGTTATATACGAGTAATGTGAATCAGTAGCTGGAAGTTAAACTTATCCTGAAAATGGGATCTTGCCAAAACTTCGAGTCTTGTTGAGACTACCAGTATCCGGAACATCGATTTAACACATCGAGGACGCGGAAATTTAAAATTCAACACACACACACACACACACAAATATATATATATATATATATATATATATATATATATATATATATATATATATATATATATATATATATATATATACTCAATGGACCAGTGTGGCTTCTAGTCTGGGATAGGATGTATCGTTCAGATCGTTGCTCTCCAGCAGGTGTTTAAGTGTAATAAGGAAGCTGTATTGTACGTTTGTAGATCTGGAAAAGCATACGACAGACTGAATGGGGAGAATCTGTGGGAAATATTAAATGAATATGGCGTAAATAACGGTCTAATAAACGGAATAAGGGTAGTATACAACGGTAGTCGGGCATGTGTTAGGGTGAGAGGAGGTTTGAGTGAATACTTTAATATTGAGCTAGAAGTGCGACAGGGCTGTGTGATATCACCATGGTTATTCAATGTATGGATAAATGTGATGTGATGGCGTGTTTGTCCCATCAGTACTGTATGGAAGTAAAACGAGTAGGGACAAGATGAAAATGAAGGAGTGTGGTGAGGAAAGGACGATGATGGATAGATATAAAAGTAGTACATTACGTTGGTTTGGTTACATTGAGAGAATGAACAACGCAAGATTAACGAAGCAAATATGGGTTAGAAGTAAGGCCGCGCCTGGTAAGCCGCATACAACTTGGCTGAATGTAGTAGAATGTGTGATAAAGGAAAGAAAGATAAGGAGTTTTGAAAATAAAAGGGCATGTCAGAGACAACGTATAAATCTTGCGGAAGCTAGGGAGATTTTTGGAGAAAGATTGTGACTGAAAAATAAATAAGAGGCAGTGATTGGTTTGGTTGCCCCGCTAGGGAATGGCGTGAAGGTTAAGTTAAGTTAAGTGGCTCAGCGGTTGTCAGACTTGTAAGTGAAAGGTACCAAGTTCGAGTTTGAGAGTAGCCAAGCGCTTGGAAAAAATTCGTAGTAAATAAATACGACTCAAGTGCGAAATCAGTCCTTCTCAGGATTAAGCGTGCTGACGGAAGCGGAGTCCGTATTCGAAACGTAGCGCTGTAAAAGCAAAAGTTGTGTAAATAGAACGATGAACTCAACTAAAACGTAGAACTAAATTAAACGTGCTACCAAATTTACAATAACCTGCTCGTTAAGTTCATATGACTATCATTCTTGACTAAAAATCTACCAAACAATTTTAGGATAACAGCTTTATAATTGCATTTCTTAAAATCCCTTTTCCAGCACTGTTAACAAATTTTATTCTTATGAAAATTCCACTTTATTTTATCGAAAACCAAAATAAGAAAAGTAATAGTCACCGAAAGAGGTTTTTCTAAATCCTATTTACGACAACCAAAGATTAATATCTGAACTAAATTCGAAGACAAGTTTAACTACACGCGACAGAGGCGTTTTTCTAGAATATCACGTAAGAGGGCGTATATAAGTTATTTCTGGTTAACATTTTTTTATTTTTTTTCTTAGTTGCCTAATATAGGAAGGTTTAATGAGTAACTGTTTATTTTTAATATTTTCGTAAAAGGAAAGTCCCAATTTTTTACGTTATTTTTGAGGTTTGTTTTCTTTTTTTGGAACATAATGTTTTTCATGCTGCTGGACTAAAGCATTTCCACTTGAATAAATAGGGTAAAAATTTGTTTTGGAATCACCTGTCACTTTGGCATGTGTTGAGGATATCACTTTTTAATCTTCTAAAAAGAAACTTTCTACTAGAGGTATTGCGAAATCTCCATCCTTTAAAAAAAAAATTTTTTTGTAAAATACTCTGGGAACCAGCCCGGCTCGCCTATCTGACGGTACCACAAGATCTAGAAAGAAATAATGCGTGTAACATTCATGAAAGTTATTATTCACAAAATGGAACTGTATCTGATATAATCTCATTGCTCTATTGTAAAACCATCATCTACTGCTGAGTCACACCGTGCAGAATATTAGACAACTTAATAATCACACTTCTGAAACAAAACTCTTCTCTTTGAGATGTGAAAGATGGATGGATGTTTAGTTCAAGTACCAAAATATTCATCTTTATCAAAAAAAAACTACAAGTTGTTAGAAAGGCGTCATATTAAGAAAAATTAGTGATATGTAACCTATACCTGCGGACATTGAAGGAATCGAACACTTTCCAATTTTGGTACTCAGATAAAAATTATTGATAAGGGTTAACAATGAGTTTATGAAAGTATGGCTTTGCCTGACTTCCTCATTAAGTACCTTTCAATTGGTAGATTTTTATCTTTTTGATCCTTCCTCGTATTTCAAATGTGCGTAGAATTCAGAAAACGTTGAAAACGCAATCTACTTATAATGCTTGTCCATTAATAAATATTATCAACTCAAATCCCTGACCACAGTTTTTTATGCAGTACCAGATTAAATAAAAAAGAGATAATCCTTCAAGTGTCGTTGAAGGGATCCATGTAAATGTATTGCATCCATTTAAGAGTATAAAGTGTTGACGAACAAATGGAATTCCATCCAATTTAAAATGAAATTAATTGTGTTTATTGATTACGTTGTATGTCTGTGTGAGTGATAAATTAACGTTTAGGTTCATCAAGAACTACACCCTCTAGGTTTAGTTGTCGTTGCGTGTTTAGTTATCTAATTTGAAACTCTTCCCTTACACATGCTGTAACAGAACACGCAATTTATTATTTTACGAGCTTTTTGTTTTTATGATGCCCTTTATTAGTTAGTTATTTTTATTTTATGGAAAATCGTGCGTAATGTTTTTTGAATAATAATTTTAGTCGCATAATAAGTCTATTAATAATGGCCATTAAAACTTTTTACGTTTAATACATATCCATTATAGCTTAATGTGCTTTGAAATATAGTACATTAAATGATTGGTAATTGTTACTAGCATGCAACTCTACCAACTCAAATTAATTTTGCTTGCATTTGTGGTAATATTTTAGTATTAAACGTAATATCTAAACAGTAAGAATAAACTTTTTTTTTAGTTTTGCGTTTTACTCTCCAATTAGTTAAGGTGTTCGACCTATTTTCCCAGTTTTTGGTTTTGTTTCACTTAGGGGCTGTACCGAGTTACTAAATCTGTATTACATGTATTTTCTAACTGTGGTGTCAGAACCATAATTAGGGCCAAAGGCCAAGCGGCGTATACAGGGTGAGTCACGACGGACGCCACGGAGTTTTTTTGAGAAAACCTAATTTCTTTTATCTTTGTTGCCGGGACATTATGTAGCTCCATTAAAGCTACATTTTTAATATAATTTCAAATATACAGGGTGCTTCAAAAAAGAGTATGTTTTAAATGGAATGCGCTATATTTTATCATTCCCTGTGCCTAAATACACAGCGTTTTGATTTATTTTGATTTTTCTTAAATTGCAAGGTTTTGAAAAACAATTAATTGTTACCAAACGAAACTAATTTTGTGAAAATTGCTACAGGATCTCGAAAATAGACTGCTTCTTTGATTTATTCGGCAATTTAATTGCGAAAAATGTTATAATGTATGTTCAGATTTTTCGGTTGTATTATTAATACATTCAAACTATATCTTCCTTATCTCAAAGGGAACACCCTGTATATTTTAGATCTGTCCTGTGACCAATTCAATGATCTTCCAAAAGGTTCTGAAGTATCCTGTACCTATACTTTCACGTTTCAAAGTTATTGAGGTAATTCTTTAAGCGACTTCAGGACGTAAATGTTTTTACAAATAATGTTTGTCAATCATTTTTTGAATCGAGTAGTTAGCAAAGATATTTCTTCTTGTGTTTTTATGTGTACAAATATTTCAAGTTAGTATGCAGTAATTATTAATTAAAATATTACTTATGAAAATACGCATATTGTGATGACAAAATACGATGATTGATTAAATTCAAATTTCGTATACGTATTTATGACCGCAATTTCTAGAGCCCAGCGATTTTTAGTGGTGGTGGATATACGGGGTAAGGGAGAGAGCGTTAAATATGATTTTCTTTCTGCCGCCATATCTCAAAAAATAAGAGCGACTGTATTCAGTATTACATAACATAAAAAATAAAATATTAAATTAAGAAGCACTTAATTGTCCATCACCCTGTGACTTTGTTGGAGCATAATATGAGTATGGTGAGAATGTTACGCCACTGGAATTTTTAGTAGAGCGATGGGTATCATATAAAAACATATTTAAATGTTGTATAAGGGATTATGAATTGGAAGAGTTTGATGAAACATAATGTTTTAGTATTTTTTTTATGATTGTGGACCTGAACAGGCTAAATTTGACCTATCCTGATAAAGCACTCAGGAACACTTAGGAGGATGGATAGACGGATAACGAATTGCCAAAAGATTCCTATGAACAGCTACCTTAAATTTTCTCATATCATAAGTGAGAGGAAAACAGGAACTAGGGAGATCATTCCCGAGTTTAGAAGTGTTGTAGAAAATGTCTATTGCGCCCGTTTGGTACTACAAGTAGATATTTGTACTGCATACTGATGATGTGAATACGCGAACCGAGTATTTCTCGCAAAGATAGCCCGAGATCGTATCAAAGAATTAATTCAGCAGCACAATAGCCGTTGTAATAACGATAACACAAAGAAAGAACTGAAGTGATGGCAATTGGTCGGTAGTTTGACGGATCGGTCTTATCGCCTTTTTTGGGAATAGGTTGAACATTTCCATGATGATGGGAATTCCCCAGAAGACATAGGGATCGTATAGAGCTTAGATAGGACTGGTACTAGTTCGGGAGAACATTTCTTTAAGACAATAGCAGGGATACCGCCTGGGCCAGTCGACTTATTTAAGATCAAGCCTACTGATGATCGATTCCAAGAGCTTGCACGGAAAATGAATTGGTTTCATAGCGTATGAAGAAGAGTTAACTAGGGGCACATCTTTTCCAGAATCATTGAGACACGAGTTTGATGCAAACAAATCCACAAAAATATTGGCTTTGTCTACAGAATCAGCAACTAACGATACGCGAATAGACGTCAGGGGAGAAATGAAGATGTTCCAAAGTTTTTACTAATGGCTTTAGCTAAAGACTGCCTAAAGGAGATGTAGCATTTTCGTTGTTCGAACAACTTTTTAGTTTTGATGATTTCACTTTTGCAGATATTTCTAGCACCAACGTATTCTACATGACTGCCGACCGATTTATTAGATTTCCATTTAATGTAATATTTATTTTTTAAAGATATTGCATCAGCACAAGCCTTATTGAACCAGGGTTGGGAACGTGAATGACCTTTACAGTACTGTTCTTTTGGAATATATAACCCCATTCCCATGAGCATGACTTCAGATACTGAAAGAGCGATGTCCGAAGAAGAGGACGACTTAAAACAATATTCACGCCATGGAAAGGTTTCAAAGAAATCCCGTAAATCACTCCATCGAGCTGACTTAAAACACCACAAGGTTATATCGGTTTTGCGATCAACAATGGAATTAGGTACACTAGAAATGATTTCTATTAGACAATGGCCGGAAAGACCTAAAGGTGAAACGGAAGTTTTATAAACAAGAGGGTTTGTTGTAAGAAAGAGATCTAGATGTGGAGTATGGTTAGGGTTATCAGGGATTCTTGTGGGTTCAGAAATCATTTGTGTAAGATCACATGAAATAGCAAATGTTTCTGCACTATGGCCAGCGGGGTTTGTAGTAGATGAAAATTGAAGCCAATTAGAGTTATGAACATTGAAATCGCCTACAATTAAGATATCGCAAGATGGAAACTGAGACAGGAGATAGTCAACTTTTATGCTAAGGTAACCGAAGAAGTCTTGATAGTTACTGTCATTAGGAGACCTATAAATGCAATAGTAAAATTTCACAAAATTAGGACCAGAATGTTTAAACCAAATCACGTTAAAATTTTTATTTTCTAAGGGAGAAACTCTCTTGCAAGCAATTCTGTCCTTGATGTAGGCACATACGCCTCCTTTATATCGAAAGTTAGAGTGAAGGTGGTATTGAGGAAATTGCAAGTCGGGCGACTCGGTGCTTTCAGAGGAGACGTGTGTTTCACATAGAAACAAAATATCAGGTTGTAATTGTTCAAGATGTTGGTGAATAGCATTAAGATTAGACCTGATACCGCGGATGTTGCAGTAGTAAATCAGAAAGTTGATACTTTCGATGACTGAGGTCGCTTGGGTTCTGCCCTCCCGGACATCCGAATGGGGCAGGATTTTACGTCCTGTATTTATTACCCTAAAAACCACGGCCATCTTATTTTTTAATTTGGGACTTTTAATCCGATAGGTAGATAGTGAGGGCGAGAAGGAAGAATAAGGACAAGAATAGATTAACGATGATGGAAAAGGCAACCGGCAGCCCTTACCGAGCTCAGAAAATCGGAGACCCAATATTAAGGAGCCCATGGTAAGGGTGATGGTACCTCCCGGCTGGCATGGGGTATACATGTTTACCACCTCTAATTTGTAGGAATTCAGCTATGAATGGGTAGCGTAAGTGGAAATGTGATATGTTGTCTGATATTGAAGTGAAGAGGAATATGTATGAGCTGTGTTTGCCTTAGAATAGAATAAAATAGAAAACTATATGTATAGATCAAGGACAAATGGTGTTGAGATCTACTGAATTTTGAGTAAAAATTGCTTCGTGTACATGTGACTTTCAAAAAAAGTTGAACTTTGTCCACTAACGCCACAATCTCTGTTAGCGTGCCGGCTACTACTACGTCACTGTCGACTTCAATAAGATCCTCAAATATTGTGTTATTTTCAACATGAAAGTATGCGATTACATAATTCCACTGGCGTTCAATGATAAATCCTTCAGCAGGTTCTGGTGAAGATATTTTCCACTAAACACCAAAGTAGCGTAGCCAAAATCTGATTGTACATAAAACACGTAATACATCAAAGAAAAGAATGTGAATGAATCCAGTTCTGGAAGAAACTGTGTATACGAACTAGCTCATATTTCAACAGGCTTGTTTTTTGTACTTATTTCTAATTTCAAAGGCTTACGTGAACACAGTTCGCATTTTAGAAGTTGACTTCGACTTTATTGGTAAGGTTTCGAATTACAGTAACAAAATTCGAATTATATAGACCCGACTATAAACAAATTGGAACTTTAGAGCCTACATTGTGCGTTAAAACCACTTCGAATTATCGGAACATTTTTTTCGAATATGCGAAGTTTTCGAATTATCGAGGTTCGAATTAGTGAAGTTCTACTGTATTGCGATTTTTGTAGAAATTGCAATATGACGTAGATGAATGCCCCGAATTTTGCGTTTGTGCCGTGCTATCTCTCATTTCCGGTTTAGTTTCCGGCAAAGGCAAGTGATATAGAGACCCTCAGAGTGTGGTTGATTGATTTTGTTTGGCCGGTAGGTATTTGATAACGTTTGGCAAGATGGACGTTAACACCTATAAAGAGGAGTGATAGTTTGAGGAGGACTAAGTCATTGGTCCATTAGAGAGAAAGGTCCGGTTCGTGCGTTAATTTTTTTAAAGGCATAATGACATGCTGTATTCTATTTCGTAAACAAAGTCAGCGCTGTAGTTAAACATTAAAACCCATTATTGTGGATAAAAAATTTAAAACGTTTACAAGTAAAATAATTCGTGAGGTTAGACGCAGTTATAAATCTTTTCCAATAATTGAAGTAAAGTGCCTTAAATTGAAGTGACGTTATTGAATATCAATAATACTTCATGTAAGTACATGTGCGTTTATTAACGGCATTAAATCCATCAAGTTTATAGGCAATTAAGAAGTGAAATCGCCTCGACCCAGTGTAAAACCTCGTGTAGTCCCGTTATTAGTGGTGCTTGTATATACTACTTAGGATTAGTTAGGAGAAGATCCACCCGGTTGAATAAGGCGTTCATCTTATAGAGGACTCATTCTTTAGAAGTGTCATTGTTCATATTGTAAATTTCGCTTTGTCGTTAAGAATGATCAATCTCCTATACTACCTTTTGTATATGTTTAGGTAATAGATAGTAGTGACCTTAATCTAAGTTACTAGAACTAGTTTTTTGTGTTGCTTCACTAATGCAGTCAATGTACATAAATATTCTTCCGAATTGATCAGATTATGCAACTTATTCCTTTACTTGAACTGTGATCTACCTCCCCCAACAATATTAATGTAAGATGTTATTAAATTTATGGTTCAATCTAAGTTTTTATAGAAAACCAATATTACATTATTAGAGTTTTTTTGTTTTTGATGTGTGAAGTTGCATAAAATATAGCACAGTTTACCACGTTGACTACATTTATCACGGATTGGTCTGAAAATTGTTTATTTTGGACGGTTTGAATATGCAGTACTTGTCTTGGTTGCAGGAGCTGTTTATTACAGTATTGGCCACGATTGGTTTATGCACATAAAAGTAAAAGGTTCAGATTTGAATCCCAGCAAATAAAATTAAATATGTAATGATAAATATTGCAAGCAGTGCGTGGGAATATATAATTCATACAAGACTCACTGATCGTTACGTTTGTTTCAATTTTAAAATAGGAGTTTTAAGTATTTTGTGGTTAAAAATTAATAGACTTTATCGTTATTTTTCTAAATTGGGTGATATTTATTTCAGAATTTTGAGGACAATTATAAATATTAATTCATATTCACACAAAGGCAAATTTGAAAGTATTCAGGCAACGTCTTACTACTTTGGTTTTATGAGTATACAGAGTGTGTTCAACTATTTGCTGATAACGTATATGGTTCAAAGTTTTAGGTAATTTTGTTTTTAATATTAATGGAACTTGAGAGTTTTCACAATTGGGTTTACGTATACGTGTTTGTTCTTTTGAGATTGAAATAAATTTATTAAGGTTATTGGAACGAAGTTTAACGTATTCTTTTAAAGTGAAAGGGTATTGTACGTGTTGTATGTTTGAGATTGGGTTGTGTATTATATTATCGAGTAGATCACAGTTCCATCTCCCTTAGTGAGATTGGATTGATTTAAGAACTCGCCTAAGACTACTTATTTCAGAGAAACTTCAAATTGTTGCGGCCCCCGGATTGAATGTTGTTATTTTCTGTTTTATGGTAAGTGTAAGGTGTTTGAATTTAAATTTAAGCGAGTTTACAACTCATTTTGAACCCATATGTCTCCATTGCAGTTAGCTTGGCAACCCATTTACCTTCACAACGACTAATTCGGTTTGGTTATCTAACAATGTGTGTCTATACTTCCTCATCAGGGTTAGTTCATAAATCGTACACCATAAGCACTATTTTTGTTTTAAACAACATCCTTTATTCGTATTGGATCATACGCTTATGGGTACCCGTTATTGGAATACTTCTTTTATGGCAAACATAGCAAGGTACCACCGCTTTCCGTGCGACTTCCTTAAAAACTTCTTTTAAGTCAAAAACCAAAGCGACCTGATTTCCTTAAAGAAAAAACTACTGAAGCAATGTCAGTCGTACAGCCGCATATGTTACCTCTGGTATGGGTAGTAAAGATTGACTATCGATTACGTGTGTGCCGAGATACAAATGGTGCGCATCTAGAAATGTATAATTAATGCAACGAACATTATTTAAAAAGAAAAATACGTTCAATAAAACCAATTCAAGGTATTTTATGTCCAGAACCCTTCTATTCTTTTATTACAACACAGCATTAATTGGTTTACGTTATTATCCACAATTATAGAGGTTTATGCATTATACTTTCGAAATATTAATAACATACACCCTTAATAAATTTTTAATTACTAACCTTGTTTCTCGATTAATCAATTCGGAAAATGTATATTAAATCAGGTATTTATCCATAAGACTTCAAGTCTTGCAGAAAACGAACTTAATATAAACTATATAACAAAGCATTTGTTTACCATGCCCGTACAGTCATCAATATAGACTACTAAACAAGTATATATTGTTCGTTTGCCAGCATTGGGTTGTGGAATTTATTGAGGTTTTATTCAACTTGCTTAATTTACTAATGCGCCTCAAGTTTAAGATACGCTATAAAGTTTGTAATTTTGTAATTTAACTTAATCTAAATTTACTCTCCACCTGCTAAAATAAAAAGCTTTTAATCGTCTCTTCAATTAAATACATTTGAAAATTGTACAGTACGGTAATCTTTTACTCATTGAAACGAATGCAATGTAAATACCAATTTTTTCGGTAATCTGCCCGTAAGGCACCCATAATGTTATCTACACTAAACGTGTTCTCAGACCAATATCCAAATAATTAAGCTTATACGCATGGGTATGTTTACACTTGGTATTAAGAAAAAAAATTTTAGAGTTTTCTTTGTGAAGTTCCTCATCTTTGTTAATTTGTGAATAATCAACAATAAAAAGCATTTACACGTTTTTGTTATCATCAGCCCTTAGCTATACATTTCATGTGTATTATTAATGCTGTGTATGACAGAATAATGATATTGCCGTAAAACATTGTTAGTTGATTATTAACCCATTACAGCCCAGCGTCCCATATATGGTCTTAAAACCACAGTACTTTTAATCTACTATTTCTGAGAATGCAAGCTAAGCGGCAGCGATTTTATCATTCGTCACTCTTCTAAGAACCCTTACTTTAGAATTTCTGTCGTCAGGTAGCCAGTGGCTCTGCTTATTCCCAACGAGACGGGTCGACAAAAAGTTATAATTTTGTGCTTCACGTATTTTGATCGAAATATGGATATTGAGTAAGTATTACTTTTTTCAAATAAAAAAAAAATCCATTGAAATATGTTTAGAAATGATGTATGTTTATTGATCGATAATAATTGTCTTTAAAAAAAAATGTAGTCAAAGCTATTCATGACTAAAGTGCAGATTACCACTTTTGGTACGCTGGGCACTTGTGATAGCGTTTTTTTAACAAGTTTTTGCTCTCAGACAGTAACTTAGATGGAAGAATTATACAATATCCGATAAACTAATAGTATATGAGATTTTGATATTAGCCCCTAACAAATGTCTTATTTGCAGCGCCTTGGCAGCAATTCTCGAACCAGGTTTTCAGTTCAGGAAGCCCTGGCTGATGATGAAGAAGAATTTGAAGGCGATCTTTTTATTGCACCACCTGAACCTTCTTTAGTTAGTAATGAGGATTCCGGTGATGAAGATTCTGGAGGAGATTTTAACAATTTTAAGAGAAACCAGCTATTAGCTGATGCCGAATTGAGACCACGAGTTTTGACAGATCGTTTGCCAGATACAGGTAGAAAACAGGACTACACCATAGGTGACCTTATGTATTTACTGAGAGAACTTCTTAAGCCAAACTGTGAAAGACCCTCTTCGAAATCAATTGTTGAATTATTTGAATCATTTATGGACGATGACCTGATCGATTTTTTAGTAGAAGAGATAAATAGATATGCATCCTTTTTGAATTCTACACCAAACATTACTGGACAAGAAATAAAATGTTTTATTGGTATTTTACTCTTGAGTGGCTATAATAGAGTCGCTTGCAAAAGAATGTATTGAGAGCATCACAATGATCGATTCAACGCTTTAGTTTCCAACGCAATGAGAAGAAATCGTTTTGAGCAAATTTTACGATTTTTACATTTTGCGATAAAATTTGGAAAATCCGACCAATAGTAAATAGACTGAAAAAAGGTTTTGTTCCAGTGCAAAATTTATCATTGGATGAGAGTATGGTAAAATACTACGGTAGACATGGAATAAAGCAGTTTATCAGAGGTAAACCAATCCGGTTTGGATACAAAGTGTGGTCCCTAAATACGAGTGAGGGTTATTTAATAGATTTTGAAGTGTACCATGGAAAATCAGTTTCAACCAATGAAGAAATAGAAAAATTGATTGGGAAAGCTCCAGCCCCGTTAATAAAACTGATAAAGAACTTCCCCGAACATCTCCAAAATCTCCGTTTTAATTTTCATTTTGACAATCGATTTACAAGCTTCAATTTACTCAAATATCTGGCGGACAATGGATTTGGTGGTTGTGGAACAATAAGGGAGAACCGAATCCCAAAACCCGGTCCAATGCCTGCAAAAGACAAATCTATGAAGAAAGACAGAGGACACTTTGAAAATGTTATAAGCAAAACTGATGGTATATTATTATGTAAATGGAAGGACAATTCAGTAGTAAATGTTGCTTCAAATATTTATGGTGTGAACCCAATTACCAATGTGAAAAGATGTTCGCAGAAGTACAAGGCTCAAATACAGATACCTAGGCCATTTATTTTTGCTAGGTATAATATATCCATGGGCGGAACTGATCGGATAGATGAAAACATTGCAAATTATCGAATTAAGATACGCAACATGAAATAGTACTGGGCATTATATTCCTGGTTAATTGATGCTTCCGTACACAATGCTTGGTTCTTATACCGTCACTCACTACGTGATATTCCCCAATTACAATTTCGGAGAGAAATCGTTTTGGCATACCTGAAATTATATGCAACATTACCGAAGGGGCCAGGAAGATCTTCAAAATCTTTAGAAGCTCAACAAGTTCTGAAATATGACAGAAGAGACCATTTAGTACAGAAAATACCACATGACAAACGAAGATATTGTGATGGTCCGGAATGTTCAACTAAAGCACGTACAGTGTGTGGTAAATGTGACATAGGTCTGTGTATTGACTGATTTTATCCTTATCACACTAAATAACTTCGATTATTTTATTATTTGTCATATACAGCTGTAGTTTTAGTAAAAAAGCATAAAAGTGTTTACATATCAATACCTTCTTCCCTATTAGTATGTATTTCTTTTGTATTTATGTCTATTTCTTTTATACTAATGAATATCCCATTATATAAAAACTAGCTCCCGTAAGTGCTCAGTGGACCATATATGGTACGGGGGTTTGTGGGGTTATGGGAGGTGGCAAATTTTTTTAAATTTTTTTTTTGGTCATTTGAGACTAAGCCGTATTAAGGAAAGAATAAATGCAAATTTTTTTTTCTGGGCGGTAATGGGTTAATTACAATATAGGTATGTAACTGAATCTAAAAAATAATTTTATATAATAGAATAAACAGAACATGTAAGGTTATGTAGTAGTATGCAGTGGCGTATGTGGATGGATTGTATCAGGTACGTGTGTTGCAGTGGGTGTACGAATGGAAAATTTTATTTCAGTGTGGTTTGCGCTATAGCTTTTGTATTTATTGGAGAAAGTTTGTATGAAATTGGGTCTGTAAAGTTAGTAATTAGGCAACACATCAAACCCCCATCAATGTTAAAAACATTCTAACTTTTTATATTATTATGAAGTTATCTGAAACTTTAGAGAAACGCGTAAAACGTCAAAATAGTCGCCTAAATGTCTATGTATATAATTTTTTAATTGAATTTTGTTCCACTAGTGATTAAATTGGACATAGGTTTTTCGAAATACGAACTGTTAATATTTTGTAGATTTATAATTTACTATTTAAAACGTTATAAAAACGATAAATGTTCTGATTTCAATAAGGTAGAAATTCCATTAGCAAATATAACAGCATGGTCTGCTCATTAAATGACCCTGAGGCACAAATCTTCAGATATTCCTTACCAAGTACCTATTTCTATTGAAACACAAACGTAATCGAATTAACTTTGAATCCTTCAAACTATTATTTAAATAAAAAACGAAAAAAATTATAATGTATTCGTATCAGTAAAAATTAAAATAAAACAATTGATTATTCTATTTATTTATTTTGTATCAAAGAAAAAAACAAAGTTTTCTAAAATATTGTAATCAAGTTGTAGAGTGAACGAACAAAACAATTTAAAATTCAATTGGTCATATGTACAGTTCGAAGATTTAAATTACTAGTAGTGACTTTGAACTTCAATAATTGTTGAAATAGTTTAATTGCATTTAACTCACTGTTGAGGCCAAAGGCAGTGTACGTATTCCCTTTAAAAACATTGAAGAGTAAGGAGGAAACTGTTTTGGAAGTGCACGTTGTTTTACGCAGTTTGCTCTCCAGAAATCACTTTTTGGTTGTATCAAGGTACTTTCTTCAATCTTTTTTTTATTGATATGTTCCAAACAAGTCAAACATTTACTAACGCGCAATTCGTACTCATCTTTTGAAAGATCGGGGATGATGAATTTATTTTCCAACCCATAATCATTATCCGATGGTGCAAATGTTCTGTTTTTAGAGTGATCTGAAATCAAAACAATAGGCAACTACTGCAATGAAGAAGTTTCCGTAGAAGAAAACGTTATTAAGATAATACATGCATTTTGTTACCTTCTTCCTACGACGATTAATTGAATCGTCTGAACTGTCTTCGTCAAAAGAAACATCAAATTGGTCTTCGGGTTTAGTATCTGCGTCTGTCACCATTTCTTGACAATTATGATGGAAGCTGATGCTACAAGGTTGGTCTTCCTAACCAGAGTGGATGCAAGTTTCTGTTGAAATCTTACCCAATGTCCTATAAAAGGAATTTATCAAAAAAAAAATCTACCTTATAATTTTTTTTACATATTCTGTCATTTGCAAACTAACAAAAAAGAATTTTAGGCCACTTGCATGGATTTGCTAATAATGAATCGTACATAATTTTTTTATTTATGATAATTACAAGACATTTTAATAAATTATAACAAAGGGATTATTTCAATAAAATAGGATTGTATATATCTACTTACACTTCTCTCGCTCTTTTTTTTTATCACACTCCTACTTCTTCTTGAAACACTCACGCTTTTTCTTGCTTTAGACATTTTTAGACACAATCACAAATTCACAACTGACGTTTGATCGATGAGTATCGTTTGCAAAATGCTAGTGAACTGATAGCAATCCTGTAATCGTCCACATTTTATTAGAATGTTTGAGAAATAACAATAATCGATATGTAATTACGCGATATACTTAATTAAAGGAAAGTTATTTAGCCATTTTCTACCCCTAACTATATTACCTATATCTCTTTAAATTTAGCATTGGGTGATGAACTAATTAGAAAATAATAGGAATTTATGTTGATTACGTGTAATTAAAGAAAAGGATGGGGTTGAGGTACCTATATAATAAAATAAAAGTGACATTAGTTTTAAAAATTTTCATAAAAATAAAAAAATTCAATTTTATTGCAAGTTACTTTAGTGTTCATGTCTTCTGTAAATTAGTGAACACATAATAAACGGATTTGCATACATTACTCTGAATATTGATTTAATCCCTCATATTGCCTGTGACAGATAGGTATCCAGGTAAAACTTTGAAAAACTTTCACTCCGCTACACTAGGGAGCGCTGCGAACGATTTATATTTTATCAAGCTATCTAGAGGAGCCTTAAGTATTGACTTTCTAATTTCTAATTGTTCTAAAATTTCTGAAATTGTTTTTTTTTAAATTGAAATTTGATTTTACATTTGTTTAAACACTCAACTTATTTATTTGAAAACAATCGCTTTGAATTTAATATTGGTTTGTATAACTTACCTTCCTTCTACCTTTTTTTAATTGTACATTTAATTTTAGTTTTAATTCTTTGTAGTATTTAATTCCTGCTATAGGTATAATTTTTTTTTCTGTGATCGTGTAATTATATTTTGCATTGTCCTATAATTGGATACTTATATGTATCTGTTGGGCAATAAAATATATCAATATTATTATTATATTATTCTTTGTATTTTAGTTTTGGATATTCCCAAACTATTTTCCCACTTTCTACATGAATGCATTGGATCGCGCTTGCGCTAACTAAAACTTTAATTTCTTCCACCTTATACTTGTATTTACCATTATGTGCTTTTCTACGTTTGCGAAATAGTGCAAAATTTCTCAAATTAAACTTAATTCGTCTTAATATATTTTTATTACGTTTCCGCCGTTGAAGATGTCTGAAATAATAATATTCTGAATCGTAACGTCATAGGTATACTGAAATGTTATTTTCTTGTTGAAAATCAAAATGAAATGGTCCATACACCTGTTTAAATACACTTTAGCGGCTTCGTCACAATTTTCATTGCATTGTATGCAGCAAAGTAATATCTCATACTTTTCAGAATTTTAAAGTTGTTCCTTGTAATAGAATTTTCGCACATAATGAAATTATTTAAATGAAGTAACTTTACAGGTCAATATTTTTTTTTAAATAGGCAAATGAAGTGAACTGTACGCTACTTAAATATTACATGCATTGTTCTATTTCTGAGTGCTCAATTTTGAATAACCAACAATACTAATTAAAAACAATTCTTTAAGGTATTGATTTTAAACAAAGCATACTCGGCTTTAAGCTGAAATACTGTTAAAATAAGAATTAGTTGTACGTATTACATCTATGTATCACATCGAATTCCATTAGTATTTTTTGTTTAATTTGTTCTAATTAGTAATTTAATTGAACACATTCCATAATAATAATTATTATAATTCAATTATACTGAATAGGTTTTGTCAACTTTAATAACGTTTTATATTAAAGACACTGACCTAACGTATTTATTTATTATAACATTCTGTTTTCCTAAGAGGAACTTTGAGCTAATTAAACTAACGTAACTTTCGTCTTAAAATTAATTTTTATAAGTTGAAGGCATGAATGGAAAAATATTTGATGTGACAAGAACTAATTGTTTATAAATTTTATGTGATAAGTAGACGTAATCTTCAAGATAAAATAATTACTTAAAAATTGTGAGATAGTCATTAATTTTTAGTACGTTTATTAAGAGAGAAAATTTAGTTTACAGGATGTTGCGAAGGGCACTGTTACAGTTTTACTATGCTCGACCGCTTATTTTATGGATAGAGCAACTTTAGAGTAACATTTTGGAGATTCTCTTGTAATCGCACTGTTTTTGTTTTAATTTCATTAGGCAAATATAACGACGTAACTAATTGTCATAATATACTGGGTGAGTTTTATTATTGTCTTTTGTGTTCAAGGTTGTTCTGTTTCAACTGTAAAGAGGACGTTCAATTAAAGTGAGTCTAACGTACATTTTGATCTTGAGGATTGGTTATCGAATATTTTAGATTTTTAATTAAGCCCTTTAAAATTTTTTTATTCCGAAACTTCAAAGTTGGATTGGTATTATTTAGTTATTACGCATTTTGGTAAAAGTAAATGTTTGAGTAGATTACATGAGTGCGATACCAAGAGTTTTATATATAGCAATATAATTTATTGGCGCAAATATTAGGAAGTGTCAGTGTTTCAAAACTTTTTCGTTTCTACAATTTGCTAAGTAACTATTTATTCAATATTTTGAATTAAATTAAAATTAATGAGTTTATTTATGTGAATTTTGACGTACTTTGGGAAATTTAATGTTAGTATCTTGAGTTGTCATTTTGTCTTCAGCGATCGTTCAAGATTATTAACACGTAGTCCAACGAGAGTATGAACATATCTGCAACACGCGTGATATACAATAGCGTGTTTGTCCCGTCGATACCGCATTGAAGAGACTGATGTGTCAGAAAAAAACGAAAGTAGAATAAATTCTGTGCGAATGAGTTTTGTGCTAAACATATGCGACAATCGATGGACAGGATAACGAATGAGTGATCTTAAAAAAAGTCTATTCGAGTGAAAGGAATACATTTCATTGGTTTGGTTATATTGAAAGAATGAGATTACGTAAAGTTAGGGGTACGACTCGGCGAGGCAGAAATCGAAAATGGTTGTTGAATGCAGCTGAAAGCGCATTTAAAAAAAAAGATAGTGTTTAGAAATAAAGCGGAAATGGTATGCAAGGAGAGTAATAACATTTTAAATAAATATAAGACCAAAAACACGGTTCATCCTATCCCTTTAAGGAAATGACGTTATTCTTGTTTGTATATTACCTAAAGTGTCAAAGTAATAAAAAAATAATAGATTAAGTGTGCAAATGCGCTTACGTCTAATCTGGAATCTAATTTTTGTTAATGTATAAATATTGCCCTTAAAGCGTGTTACTAATTAATTCATTACCGAAATGAACCGTGCGTGCGTGCATGTGTGCGTGTGCAAGCGGGCGTGCGTACATACTTGCGTGAGTGAGTAAGTGAGTGCGTACGTGTGTTAGTGCGTGCGTGCGTTCGTGTATGCATGCGTGTGTGTGTGGATGCATGTTAGTATCCACGGTAATTTCCAGAACCATAATACGTACGTACTTGAAACTTTGTATTTGAGCTTCTTCCCATTTCTTCTCCAGTTGCGTATTTCAAAGGTTACACATATCTACATATAAATCTTGCAGATATCGACTAACCATGTTCTATGCAACCTTTTTGCCGGAAAACAAATTACCAAAGCGTAATTTAAGAGTTTGTGCGTTTCTTCAATATTTAAAAACGATTAACTTTATAAGAAAATGTAGACGTATTTTGTTAAGGTGATTTCATTTTGAATTTTTTATGACCTTTCTAATTCGAAGTCAAATAAGCCCTAATAATGAATTAAATAAGATTGAAAATGCTTAAACTATATTATCGATATGTTTATAGAAAGCGGCTTTGCTAGAAGAAAAATACGGTTATTCTTATCCTTTAAGGGAAAAACATTATTGCTGTATATTACCTAAAATGTCAGATTTAATTATACCAAAAATAATAAATCATTAAGTGTGCAAATGCGCTACGTTTAATCTTGAAATATAATTTTTGTTAACGTCCAAAATCCAATTTTCAAGTAGTTCATATTCCAATCGGCTGCACATATTAAAAACTTTCGACTACGACATTTTCAATTAAAAGTTGTAAAGGGTTCAAACGACATTAGCACATCTCACAGGAAATAACCAAAAAGGTAGACTAGGTCATCGTGAGGTCGTGGATTTTAATAAACCTATAGTTGCGATAAAACAGTAATTATGATCGTATAATGTTATGGATGCCACCCTGTCTTAATCCGGGTAAAATGTATACAAACAAGGGTAGTGCACGAGCATAAAACAGGGAAAAATACTTGAAACAACATCTTTGCCCGTCAGTTACGGTTTCCACGGTTGATTCTGAAACGCAATGTTCCAAATCATCACTCTTACTATTCGACACTTTCACTTTTAAATTTTTACTAAATTCTCCCTTGAAAATTGTTGCTATATTGAAATATCCTTATTATTGAAATCAACGTCAGTGTACCGTCTGTTTCAAAGAAAACTACTTCCGTCCCTACTTTAATTGAGATAAGCTTAAATTATTACGCGTGAACAATACATAAATAATACAGGCAAAGAATAAATTAACGGCCCTTTGCATCGGTATAGAAAAGAAGTTTGGTACTTAAAAGAAATTCAATTATACAATTTAACAAACATCTATTAAGTTACTCTAAAACAAATAGTCCAAGTTCACAATCAATGTCAACAAATAAAATAGAAGCAGTTATCGTCGGAAACGGTGCGAAAGTAAAACACTCTTTAAACCTTTTAAAAATCTCACAAAACTAACAATTTATTTCCTTTTCACCTATGAAAGCGCTTTCCAAAGCTCATGATTGGCTGCGTTTACTTAGATATAAATATTTAACTACACCTTGAAGAGAAATAGTTACAAACCAAGCAATCATGACATCACCAGCATTTAATACAGAACAAAGGAGTATAATATCTCAACGAACTAATTTCATAATTATTTCCATAACAAATGAACATGTAACTAAACACTAAAAACTGTCGACGCGTATTCTCCAATATTTAATAAAAACAAATTAGTTCAAAAATCTTTAAAACAAAACAACATTCATATTTATTGTACACCGAATTAGCAATAAGCACATGAATAGTTTTACCTTACGCCTTCAGGACGCCAATGTGTAAACAGTAAAGGGATTCTCCGGGCCTCGGACTCGCTTTCACCGGTGACACGATAGGTGGCCGTTCTTTATCAGCTATAATCCCCACAACACACAAAACCCCACTACATTAGCCGATGACAGGATACAATTGCCGTCAGCAAAGCTCTACGTTATTTTGTTGGGGTATTAGATTTATATCAAATAATAATAACCAACACGTGTGCTCAGTTGACACACCTCAGGACCCACGTTCGTTAACAATACCCTCAAAATTGCTAAAGTCTGTAACTCGACTCAACGCTCAGCACTTTATTAACGATCTCCTCTCGTGATTCTTCCAGACTTTTAAACTCACGAAACATAACCAAACACAAAACTAAAATTCCTTCTTTGTTATTGCGTAAACAATTGTGATTAGGATATTTATCTCTTTTATTAACAACCTTTACTATTCGTAGTTTGTTTGTCTAACTTGCAACCTGTCTGGACATACATGAGTCATACATTTCTTTAGATAATCTCGTTTCCAAGAAATGTTTTATTTTAGAACAGCGCTTGTTTCTTGGCTAAAACCTCGTACAGATTGATGAGTCATGCAAGTCCCAATTATATGAGATAAGAACCCTTTAACATGGAACCAATCCCTTAGTCAGGGCCAACCTGTTTAGTGAACACGATCTTAGCTAAGACAATTGCCAGCTCTTTATTGGAGCTGGACTTATTCGAGACACAAGTACACTCTACTTTAGCCAATTAAGGCACCATCACCTGCGTATTAAGTTAACTTTTTAGTGGAAACGCACCTATCTCTTTACTTTGTCAGGATAACGCCCTTGGCCTGTATACGAACCAAAGAGTTTCTAGCGCAAACTCACTTATCCTAGATAAGAACCTTCAGCTGAAATCCTTAACAAAGACAAACAGAATAATTGATTCTTATGAAGCAACATAAACAGGGATGGTAGGGGTTTAAAGTACAGGAAAATAGAAGAATTATTTTGTCTTCTAGAGCGACAGTTAGTATAGAACTGGATTTAATTTATTCATTTGATAGAAAATAAATATCAAACAGGAAAATTAGGCTAGTTAAACACATGTAAACATATGTAGTATTTAGGTCTTTTCACAGCAAATAATAATAATAATTTGAATCCCTAGATGTTTTTTCTAACGTGAAATAAACATGTTCGTGTGGGTTTTGGTGAATAGGATGCCTAGAGTATGAGGGCAATTGGTCCGTAACACCGTAACACGACAAGAGTTACCTGGAGAAGAGGGTTTGATCTAGTTTGGAAGACAACGACGTGGGGTAAAAGGCCCTGCGTTACGATTTCATTTTGTACGGGTGCGCTTGCATAAATAATCTTAAAACTTATGTGCAGGCAAAGTACGGTATCGAACGGTAGCAGGCCTGGGACTGGTCATGTCTTTAGGGTAGGTCAAGTTATTCAGTGGGAGAGTCCTCAGGCTGTAAACTCTGCGTGACATCTTAGCTTCACTACCTGTAATTCGTGCTTACATTCAATGGTGGTGTAGGTTGATACGGCTGTGTTTCTGACGTCAACCGTTATTCGCTTACTGTGGGCGCTGATAATCCCTGGAGAATCTAACATGCAAAAATCAGTAAAATTTCTATTATTGTCCTGACGGTTCAATATTGATTCTGGGATTACTGAATAGGACCAGCAAAAATACAACTTTCAAGCAACGTTTCTTGTAATTATTTACACTTCTTCGGGGCAAAAACATCAATTTTTGGAGAGATCTTACAGTAATTAAAACAACTCGTACCTTACAATTATAATATTTCTTAACTAATAAAGTTGTCATTTTGTGAGGTACGGTTAGGCATCTAATTAATTAATTGTTTTATTAACTTAACAACCATTAATTCCTCTTGCCTGAAGTATTTGATTTTATTTTTAGTCTTGTCTATCTATCTTTAATTATTAATAATGCAGTAATTGCAATTTTTCATCTTTACTCGGTCAGGTATGAATTTTGAATGTATAAAAGCATGGCCATGTAATCTAATCTAGCGCAGACTTGGCATTGAAAATAATTCTTAGAAATTATTTTGATTATTAAAAGGTAACAATTAATATTGTTAGGCTAATTAATAAAGATCCCTGATCAAATTATTAATTAATTTAATATGATAATACAAACTTAACATTGAAATTGATAATACTTATTATAAATTCTTTTCATTATATAGGTAGGGAAACAGTTAGTGTTATTACATTAAACATTGAAATACTTATCATTTTTTCTGTTGTTACAGATTTTTATCTTTTTTTTCTACGTTTATGAATTAGATATTTATAAATGTTATTCAAATCATTTACGTCAGTTTTAAAATTAATGCTTTGTTTATTAGATTGTATGTATAGCATTTCGAAATTAGTCGTTTAGAAGTATTATCTTCATTATCAAGTATTTTCACGTCAGTGTAATCAAACTGACGTAGGTTTGAAGCTGCATTTGAAGTTAAAGCCGTTTTATTTTCATTACTCATAAGGTTATAAGTTTTACAATCGTTTTATGATTATTGATGTGACTGATAAGGTATTGTTTCGTTTGTCCTATATAACACTTATCGCAGCTTTTACAATTTATCTAATACACTACTTTAGAATTCTGAAGTGTTGGTGTAATATCTTTGAGTTAAGAAAATAGTGTTTTTCTGGTTTTTTGTTATATAAGGCAACTTTATTTGAATTATTCTCTAAGATGTCTTTCAATTGGTAACTTAGTGGAGGTATGTCCATTAACTTTTTATATGTGCAAATGACATAACTAGGATCATTCATATTAACTTTAGGTCGGGAATTACTGTCATTATACAGTATCATGTTAATTAAATTAACTGGATAGTTATCTCTTTTGAAATTTCTTTGATTTTAACCTAGCAAAGTATTTTACAAAATACTCAACAAATTGATTACTAAATTTAATTATAATATAAAAATTCACAATCCTTAGTTAGACATTACACTACCGACTAACTACCAGTTAATCTCTTTAGATGTCACTTCTTTGATCTCAAATGTTACCTTAGAGTTAATCATCACACTAATTGACAAATATTGGAACCAAATATCCAGTTTTACAAATATAAATAAAGAATTATTTAAAGAAATATTAACCTTCATGTTTAACTCAAGTTACTTTCAATTTGATAAAAAGCTTTTTCACAAATTTTTGGTTCTGCGATGGGTAATCCAGCATCTCCCATTCTAGCAAATTTAGCTATGCATGACTTAGTACTACGTTACTTACCTTACCATTCAGTTTACCGTTTTTCTATTGTTATGTGGATGACATTCTAACTGTGATTCCAACAGATCGAAGATCAAATTAATAAATTAAATGACTATTATCATATTATTATAAGTTTTGTTATGAACAAATAAGTTCAAAGTTAAATATGTAATTAAAATTATTATTAATTTTATTAAATACATAAATAGAAAGTTTACCTCGAGTAGGATTTGAACCTAACACCTGTATTGTACGTAGAACTGATGTAAATTCTAAATATAATGAGATTACAATCATTATATTTAGAATTTACATCAGTTCTACACACATAAACACAAAATTTACATCGATTGGGGCTTGAACCATAATTATCGCGGTACACTAGCAAAGTACAGGTCGTAGGTTCAAATCCTACTCGAGGTAAACTTTTTATTTATGAATTTAATAAAATTGATTATAATTTTTAATGACTATTAACATAGCTTAAAATTTACCATTGAACAAGAAAGTAATAATTGCATCCCTTTTTTAGACGTATTAAATATTAGAAACAATGACAACACAATCACCACAGATTGGTATAGGAAATCGATAACTTTTACTCTAACCATCCAATAACACGAAAGATAGGCATCATTAAATCTTTAAAACATAAAGTTCTAAGTATCAGCGATCATTCAAAACACGCAGATAATTTTCAAAAAATCAAAGAAATTGAAAAAAAATAACTATTTAGTTAATTTAATTAAATCATACTGTATAATGACAGAAATTCCCGACCTAAAGGTAATATGAATGATCCTAGTCATGCCAGTTGCACATATAAATAATTAATCAACATACCTCACTTAAGTTACCAATTGAAAGCCACCTTAGAGAATAATTCAAATAAAGTTGCCTTATATAACAAAAAAACCAGAAAAATACTATTTTCTAAACTCAAAGATATTACACCAAAACTTATATCAAATAAATTGCAAAACTGCGACAATTGTTATATAGGACAAACGAAACAATACCTTATCAATCGAATAAGTAATCATAAAACGATTGTAAAACCTATGACCTTATGAATAATGAAAATGAAACAGCTTTAACTTCAAACCTACGTCAGTTTGATTACACTGACGTGAAAATACTTGATGAAGAACAGAACAGAAAAAGTATTTCAATGTTTAATGTAATAATACACTAACTGTTTCCCTACCTATATAATCAAGAAGAATTTATAATAAGTATTATCAATTTCAATTTTAAGTGTGTATTATCATACTAGATTAATTAAAAATTTGTTAATTACCTTAACAGTATTAATTGTTATCTTTTAATGACTAAAAGAATTTCTAAAAATTATAGTCAATGTCAAGTCTGCGCTACATTAGATTAACATGACCTTGCGTTTATGCATTCAAAGGAGGGGCACGTTTTAAATGTAAAATACCTTTCGGTCAGAATTTAACCAAATTTTGATATGTTCTAGAACTTGACCAATTGATTAAATGTCTTCATTGCCCAAAGCTCAAATCTCAACAGTTTTTGATATACAGGGTCTGCAATATCACTATTTGATACTTTCAATATATCGTAAAATGGACATTTTGCCAATATTAACGCAAAACTTAGTGGAATGTTATTTTTGTGCTACTGGTTACAAACCTTTTCTTTACCTTCATTATTTTTGTACATACACCTGATATACAGGGTGAGAACAAATATATGTATCTGAAAAGAATTATACGGTGGTATCGTTTTGATATTTTGGTGAATGGAAGTTAACACATATACAGGGTTAGTTAAAAGTATGGAGACGGCGATTTATTGTCGTTAATATTCATTTTAGGAAATTATGTTCAATACAAAAGTTTGTTATGAAATTATTATCTACATTTGAGAATACTTGAATTATTTTTTCTTCAATTGTTTTTAAGTTACGACGTCATCGATATTTTTTGAAATAACAACCTATATTTCTCATTATTGATTTCGATAGTACATTTTATCCTCTTTTCAACGGTAAGTGATAAGAAGAGAAAGAAAGAAAGAATTATTAAGCATTGATGAGAGAAAGAAAAGACTCGAGGTGTTAATCAAGGAAATAAAAAATTGAGGGTAGATTTAGAGCTGTATGAGCTAAAATAGAAAATCATGCGACTTCGAGTGAATGTGCCATGAAAAGTATGAAATAAAGGTGCATTGTAATTTGAATGAAATACGCTTTAGTAAATAAGTAATTATAGTAGTGCATGTTATATTGCATAAGGAAAAGGCACTTCAACAGTATTCATTTGAAGAAAAAATAAAGTGTGTGCAGGCATAGAAGAAGAAAAAGTGAAAAGACAATTTAAAATAAGTTTCCGTATGGTTTTAATTGAATTTTCATATTAAACGAGTTTCTTATCATAAAAAAATTGAAGATAGATTTAGAGCTGTGTGAGCTAAAAAGAAAATGATGCAACTTCGAGTGAATGTGCCATGAAAAGTATTAAATAAAGGTGTATTGTAATTTGAACGAAAGACGCTTTAGTAAATAAGTAATTATAGTAGTGCATGTTATATTGCATAAGGAAAAGGCACTTCAACAGTATTCATTAAAAAAAAAAAAATAAAGTGTGTGTGGGCATAGAAGAAGAAAAAAGTGAAATTTAAAATAAGTTTCCGTATGGTTTTAATTGAATTTTCATATTAAACGAGTTTCTTATCATGATTTATTAAATTATACAAATTATGTAGGAAGAAATGACACATAAAACTTATATTACAAAGAAAGAAAAGGTGAATAACATTATCCTGTTATATGAAATGTAGAAGTCAGCAAAAATTTTTATATGTGTATGTGTGTATTTTAAAATAAATAAATATAATCTTTTTATCATAGCAGTTTAATTTTAACTCAAAATTTGAATTTTGTATATAGACTAAATAAATAACAGTGCAAAGGATAGCAGTTAAATAAATTCGGAATTTAAAAAATTTCAAAACAAATAGTCTTGTGAAAATAGTACATGAAGGTTGAAACTTGCGTACATTTATAAATCGTAACAAGCTAGTCCTTTAGTCAAAAATTTCAATTTTTTGCATGTAGACTAAACAAATAACAGCGCAAAAGATAGCAGTTTCAAATTCCAAAAATGTGGAAAAACTTTGAACTTCCAACTAGCGCATGTGTGCTTAATAATTGCACAATCAGAGTAATGTAAGCGCTAAATATAGACTGTCTTGTAACGTGTACAAGCGTTTTTCAAAGCAAAATGCTTGCATTATCCTGTTTTTTTTCTTTATGCAGTTTAAAGTGTTGTTTTATTGAAAATTTTGGTAATTGTTGCAAAAATCAATCAATTTTAACAACGTGAATGCTTGTACAAAATTGTGTATGTTTTAGTAAGTAGAAAAAGTAGTTTTTTTGCTTAAAATCAGAATCTCAATTTAGTGGGCCAGTTTTATTATTTTTTGGTTAATTAATTAATTAAATGGATAAAATGTCACTTATAAAATGCAATAATGTTAAAAAAAAATTTTTTTTCTGAGAATTAGGCGCAAATTTTAAATTTTTAGGAGCGCATTTTTCTAGGACTTATTCTATAAAAAAATCACAATACTACTTAGTACCTAATTATAAACTATCCAATATTCTTAACGCATTTTGTGTATTTTTAATGTTCTGTCGTGCAACTTGTAAGTTGTTGTTCGCTGCAGCCAACTCACTATTTAATCGCTCCACTTTTGCCACTTCCGATTTTTCAGAATTAATGTATGGTGATAAAATGTTCTGCAATCACCTAACACTTTTTATTTTAAATTGCTGCAAGTCTGTAGGATCCTGAGATATTGCTTGTGATGGTGGTGGTGGTGAACACACTGGTCGTATTAATTCTAAATTTTTTCCTCCATATTGGAGGATTGTAGGTGGCTGCGGTGGTGGTAGTGAAGCTTCAATTCCTCCATATTGGAGGAGTGTAGGTGGCTGCAGTGGTGGTGGTGAAGCTACAACTGTGGTTGCGGGCGTGATGCTACAAAATAATTGGTTTGGTTAATAATATATTTATTAAGGAAGCCACCACATAAAAACAATACACTAAGCAAAAACCTTGCAAAGTCGTCGTCCTCTACATCACTGTCGCGTATAGAGATGATTGGTATCTCATTTTCACTTACAAGTGGCTCAACTTGTTTTGACCCCCACACTAATACATCTTGCAGTATGTTGGCTTTCTTCTTTTGTAGTGACAGTTTTGAGCGTTTGCTGTTTGATGCCATTTTGTCTGTATAGTATGTATGTAACTACTGAATATTGAAATAAAATTATTATTATTATATACATGTAAATTTGTTAACGTGTACAAAAAAAAGTGGAAGTGGTTACTATTGAGCTGTGCAAGCAAAGGTGATGAATGCATCATAATCTAGACATGAAAAGGTATTTCATGCCATGTCAGCAATGTTAGGTTATTAGATATTACCAGTAAACGTCCACTAAAGATAATACTAAAGAAAGTGCAATATCTGCATCTTCCTGAACTGAAGCTCTTGGGAATACGCAATCTAAAGGCAATGAACTTAAGAGTGTGAAAGTATCAAATTTCATTTTCATATAAGTCGAGTTTTTGTATGCTGCATAAGGTCAAATACAAGTTATAACAAGTTTGTGATATTTAGCCTTGAATGGGGGGCTTATATGACTATATAAAAACCGATAAACAGCATTTCTGTACCAGTCAGTATATTACACTCGTAATATTTGTAATTATAAACCTAAAGTACTTCTATAGTTACTTAAATTATTATTTTTTACATATCAGTTATAATAAATAAAATATTTGCTACAAGTCCATGACTGTGATCGTGTGTGCTTCATATTTTGCATTCTTGGATACAGTTTTGAAGGTAACTATGAGTGAGGTTGTACCACGTAGTAGTGATATTGTTAATTTAACAACACGTATTATTCCATTATTAAAAACCAAAAATGAATTTGTAAAGCACATCCGTATAATTAACATTAATATTACGCTATTCCAAGATATAATTCAAAATAAAATTTATTCAGAAGCAAGTGAAAATTTGCTTAAACTTGAAAGTAATTTATCATTGTTAAAGTGTTATCTTGTGAGACTTAAACGGTTAAAGAACGCTTCAGAGAAAACAGGCAGTGGAATTGTCGGTAAAAAACGTGCACATAAATTAGGTTGGTACTCTATAGATTCATGTTTTAATGGTAGGTTACTTACAGGCATTATAGTCAATATAGCAAACATTAAAGACCCTCTTATTTTTTACAAAATGCAAACAATAGTTTTGCACGAAAGGTTAAAGTAATGCTGAGGCAAACGATGCTAAAGGTCAATGTCATTTTAGCCTGCAATTTCATGCAACCTCAAAATCATGTTATCGAGTTGAAGACTTTTGCCATAAAAAATTATGTCATCGACATTGCCACCAATTTGCGTGAGTGGTGTAACGTTTATTACAAATTACAAAAAAATTAGAGGAGCTTTCCGAAAGGGATTCCGGTTGGGCATTACACGAAGTTTTACATTTAAAGGTGAATATTAATAGCTATACTCCATTTAGAGGTGGCCTTTCGACTTACGTTAAAGTTCCTTACTTCATAGCAGTAAATCATGCGGTAGTGAATGTTAAGAACGATGACGAGTATTGCTTCCTGTGGGCTGTTGTTTCGGCATTATACCCAATGCAACTTCATTCGGATAGAGTTTACAGTTATCCTCATTTTAGAGATGTTTTGAATTATGATTCAATTCCCTTTCTCATTAAAATAGATGAGGTAAAAAAATTTGAAAAATTAAACAACCTCTCCATTAATTTGTTTTTCATTCAGGGGAAAGGTGTATTACCGCTAGTATTAAGTGTAAATCAAGAAAATAGTGTCAGGGAACCTATAAATCTTTTAGTACTTTCGCCTAATTATCA
Source organism: Vesta saturnalis (assembly GCA_036346205.1). Lineage (NCBI taxonomy): Eukaryota > Metazoa > Arthropoda > Insecta > Coleoptera > Lampyridae > Vesta > Vesta saturnalis. The sequence goes on from JARFJB010002178.1 coordinate 708,847, forward strand.
TTCTGCGGGTTCTACTGCTGATGCTATTAATACAAAAAATAATACTGTTATACATTTCGCGTGGATTAAAAATATGTCAGCTCTTTTTTCTAAACAACTATCGAATAGGGAGCACAAGAAATTTATTTGTTATCGATGCTTGAACCACTTTTCCTCAGATCGCCTTCTACAAAAACATGTCACTCTCTGCCATCAACTTAATCAATGTTCAGCCAGGATGCCTACCGAAGCGGAAATGTTTCTGCAGTTCAAAAATTTCGCATTTCAGGAAAAGGTACCGTTTGTAATTTATGCGGATTTAGAAAGTATTTTAGAAAGGTGTACAAATTTAACATCACTTGGGGGTAATACTCTATTTGATTCCAAACATATTCCCTTCAGCATTGCTTACTACTTAAAGTGTTCATACAATGATTCTTTATCTCGATTTAGGCTTTATAGAGGAAATGATTGCATTCAATGGTTTGTTAAAGAGCTTCAAAGTATTGCACATTGAAGCACCGAAATCATCAATAAAATAGTTCCTATGGGTACTTTAACTCCCAATCAGGTTGAACACTTTGAAAGCACCACGATTTGTCACATTTGCGAAAAACCTATTACAGATAATGATATAAAGGTTAGAGACCATAACCATTTTACTGGAGCGTTTCGAGGAGCATCACATCAGACTTGTAACCTAAACTATAAAGACTCCCATCCTACCGTGTTTCATAATTTGTCAGGTTATGATAGTCATTTCGTCATTAGAGAATTGGCTACTATTCCCGGTGCGATTTCACTCCTACCCATAAACAAAGAAAGATATCTCTTTCACAAAAGTAATAGAAGGTAGTAAAATTAAGTTTAGAATTATTGACTCTTTCAGATTTATGAGTAGTAGTATTGAAAAGTTATCAAACTATTTGGAAAATAGTAAAAAGTTATTACCGAGCTAATTGTAACAATGAAGAAGAATTTTCTTTACTAGTTCGCAAAGGTGTGTTTCCTTATGAGTATATTGATACGTGGAATAAATTAGACGAAACCAGGCTACCTTCCAAGGAAGCGTTTTTAGTCAGCTTAATAATGACGCAATCAATGATGTTAGTTTTGCACATGCGGTTAATGTTTGGAACAAATTTCATATTAGATCGTTAGGGAGTACTCAGATTTGTATTTAAAAACGGACGTTCTACTTTTAGCTGATATTTTCGAAAATTTTCGGCAAACTTGTTTAAGTACTTACAAACTTGATCCTCTGCACTATTGTACAGCCCCGGTTTAGCATTTGATGCTATGCTTAAAATTACACAAGTAAAGTTAGAACTATTTACTGATATTGATATGCTAATGTTTATTGAAAGAGGAATTAGGGTGGTGTGGCTCAATGTTCTAATCGGTATGCTAAAGCTAACAATAAGTACATGGGGAAAAATTTGATCCCACTTCCGAAAGTGTGTATTTAATGTACTACGAGGTAAATAATTTATACGGAGCCACCATGTCAGAATTTCTACCATTTGGTGATTTTTCTTTTGTTGATAATTTTGAAACTTTAGATTTAATAAACCATCCCGTTGATTCGGAAATTGGCTATATAGTCGAGTGTGATTTAGACTATCTCATAGAATTACATGAGAGTCACAGTGACCTACCATTGGCACGAACTTTTTCTACAATTTTCATTATGGTTACATCCTACCTAAGTTTCCAAATAATCCAAATAATGCTCTTGTACACAGATACAGATAGCCTTATATACGCAATTTCGGTTCCTGATATCTATGAGTACATTAAAGAAGACATTGATAAATTCGAGCAAGCGTCAAACAGATTACGATAAATCATTATAAACATGTTTTGTTTGATGGTAACGTAATAAGGCGATATCAACATTTGATAAGGTCCAAGAGACATGATGTGTTTACAGTCAAACAGAATAAAGTAATACTTAGTCCTTACGATGATAAACGATTGGTAAATTTAAATTTCATTGATACTAGACCTTGGGGATTTAACTTTACATAGCATTTTATTCCTCTTCTGTTTCAGAAAAACAATAATTATGAGCAGTCTCGAAAACAAACTGCATGATGAACTATGGTACAGTAGTGATCAAATATACAGAAAGTACCTGAAGCGTTCTTTGATGGGGAAGTGTTCCTCTGAAAGCTTTGTATTTAATATACTACAACATTCCTGATGAGTGTTTTAACTGGTGTGCTATAAATTCAAAGTATGCAAATGAAGTTATTATTAAGACATTATTTGATAAAAAATTAAATTGGACAATAGCATTAAAAGTTTTACAAAATTGTGCATTAATAAAGGTTACAATTCATTAACTTTTAATCAAGTTGATAAAATCTTAGATGGTATGAATTTACTTGGTAACGAACCGCTTAAAATGTATGTATACAATTTATTACGGGTGGTGAGGATGATTTAACAAATGTTAAATGTAGCTTAGAGAATATTAATTCTGCTTATAAAGATACGTTATTTATTATAACTGAATGTATTGAGAAAGCAGCATATTATGCTAATTACAAATGCCTCGATATTTTGATTGAAATATTATTATATTATTAGAACAAAACATTAACTATACGTTTCAACCATGGGAAAACGAGGAACATCACAAAACTTTCAACTGGATATTAGAAAACATTCATAAAGGTGAAACAAATACAAATTCCTGTTTAGGATGGACCTGTGGACCAGATTCAGTAATATGGCCTCAAGTAATTTAAATGATTATAGAAGTACTTTAGGTTTACTACATAAGATAATGAAATTTTAGGAAACATTTCTTATGTAATATTTACTGAACTAAAATAAAATACAATTTTTTATGTGTGTTTTATTTCATCCAAGAGCAAACATCCTTTGATACAAACTATACATATATATATATATATATATATATATATATATATATATATATATATATATATATATATATATATATATATATATATATATATAAATTATATAACTAATATAAGTAATTTATTGCACAAATAGCAAGTTATTAAACAATATCATCCTTATTTATCCATGATCTTTCATCCAATCCCCACCACTTTACGAATAACTTATTATTCTTGGAACGAAGCACTTTTTCCACCAGGTACACATCAGGATACTTTGTTTTCTGCAATTCATGTTCATAAAAGCCTCCCAGTCCAGCCTTTCCTTTCATTTCTTCCAACAAGTAGGTGGTTGGGTTAGTAATGTGAACTTTTACAATCTTAAATAGTTCACTAGACCAATTGGTGTGTATCCTTTAGCAAAAATACTTTTAAATTTACTGATTCGTCTACGTCACCAACACAATATCGATTCCGATAAAATATTTTTATGTGAGTGTAATCCTGCAGCTTTATATGATTATCAACATGTTTGGGCTTCACTCCTGTAGTTCTATGCTTACGATTGTTATAATTCATCGTTATGGTATCAATTGTATCAATCCATTTGTATTTACCTTGCAGGCAGAATGACTTATATAGAGCACCTTTAATGGTTCTGATAACACGTTCAGCAATTGCAGCCTTCTTTGTGCTATAGGTGGAGTAATGGTTGACTTGATAACGCTGCATTAGTTTAGTAAAATGCTCACTGTAGAATTCTTTTCCTGCATTTGTCTGCAATTTTTAGGTTTCCGGCCTTGTTAGAAGATTGTTTGCATGGTTTTGCTAACTTCCTGACCTGTTTTCGTTTTTAATCTTTTAGTCCACATGTATTTCGAAAAACAGTCGATAACCACTAATATATACTCATAACCCTTATTTTGTTTGGCATATGTGGTAAATTCAGCTAAATATGCTTGCCAAAGATCATCAAAACCTCGAATTATTGCTCGCCTTCGTTTAAAATTTTTTCGCGCAGGTTTGTGCAATTCGTTAACGAGTTGTAATGTGGACATAGTACTAATTTATCAACAATTTCTTTAAGTTGATGTAGTTTTTCCTCCAGCGCTAGATGAGCGTTAGCGTTGCCTTTGAAAGTTTTCTGAACTGCTTGTAAACAGAAAGCAAGGTATCCTTTACTTATAGCATCACCATCTTCTTCAGGGTCAACCAACTGTGTCAAACTATTTCCATCCAAATCTAACCTTGTTGATATATAGTATTGCTTAGTGATGACATCTTGAGGATATATGGGATCGGCCACATTGCTGAGTCTCTTATTCTCAATATCAAATTGATTAGCATCAATCAGTTTAAACTGGGGGTTAGTTTCTTGAATAGATACTGGACATATGAACGTCCAAATTTGTCAAGGGCATTTTAGTTGTGACATGTCGTTATCAATGCATTCCCATTTATATTGTTTAAAAACGGTTGTTCGGTTTTCAAAGTATCCATCTTCATATAGTTCTTCTGCAATTGATATTATGTCATTTACAACACCTGTGTTTCCGCAAATTTTCTGCCCACAATACCTCCAGATCACGAATTAGTTCATGTATATCATTCCAATATTTATATTCAATGGGCCTGTTTGTTAATTCCTTAAAAACATAGCTCCACCTCCTCCCTTGGTTGTGGTGGGTGATGATGATGATGATGACAGCAAGGATTTGATTATTTGTGTATACTTTCTGCTGCGGCTTCTCGAATCTGTGCATTTATGTTATAATGTTGCCTTACTACATTCGTAGCCTCTAAAATAGTTCTATATTTTTTCTATCTGTTAACTTTACTAGACTTAAATCGGGTCCAATCATAATAAGCAGATCATATAATCCTGGAGTCCCTTTATACGTGACACCTTTAATAATTATACCGTCTCCTTTAATTGTGATGGGCGTATTACCAATTGTCCATTTGTCAGTTTTCGTATCATAGTGGACTCCATACGTATGATCAATATCACCTTCAGCATTCTTCAATATACGTTCAACATATATACGCGGCAATTCATTGTACTGCTCGAGAAATTCTTCCGAGATGGGTTCATTATGGGAATCATCTGCGATACTAGACAGTTCTTTTCTTCCACCCAGTATTAATCTCTCCCACGACGGATGTATCTAAGAAAGATGGAACATTTGGGGGAGGATTTCTTTGAAAAACGGAAGCGGAGCTAGGGGACTAGTAGCACCCTTACTTGAATCGCCTAATGGAGTGAGGCCTGGGGTCCGTTGAACTTGAGCTAGCGGACTACTGGGGATAGTAGCGTGCTTTCTTGGAAATATGAATACGGGTGGTTTTTGGGTTTAACATCAATGACCTCCTCCTTTTTAGGTGTTTTTATCGATTTTATTTACTATTTCAGTTAGAGGTTCTATTAAAGGCTTATAAGTACTTTCAAATGTTCTTTCATTATCAATGCGAGCGGTCTTAATTCTGTTATACTTCTGCTGTATTATTTTACGAGCCTGAATAATTTGTTTCTTTAATATCCTCTCCTTGTTGTACCGGTTCACCTTGAACAGGTAGCTGTTTACACTAAACAGATAGCTGTTAATACCTAAACAGATCAGTTACTACTAAACTGCTGAATGCGGTTTAAGGTATTATATATATTCGCCTTATATAGCAAAACGGATTTAATGAACAGCTACCCGTTTACCATGAACAGGTAGCTGTTTGTACTAAACAGATAGCTGTTAATACCTAAATAGATCAGTTACTACTACTGAAAGCAGTTTAAGGTATTATATATTCATCAAATCTTTTCCTGTAGCGACCATTATTAACTTCAGCATCCTTGTTTATGACCATGAAACCAAACGGATCTACCCAGCACTTTGAACGCATGTCCCGAAACAATTTTATGCTTATGGTGGGACTTATATGATCCTTATACACATGTTTTAAGTTTAAGTCATCTTGCTCAAATAATATAATTAGATTCGCATTATCACGAATTAATTGCTTTGGAATTTTACTATAAGTTTGACCCAAATAGAAACAGTCAATATCGTTATGCCTGCCCATAGAAAAATATGCCCTTATGTTGTTTTGCTTTTCACAAGCGATATCATCGAAGATAAAAATAGAGTTTGACTTTGCACAATTAGGCTCAATCACATCTTGATTGTCGCTGAAGGTAAAGTAACCTATGTCCTTCATTGGAAGTAAGATTTCCTGTAAAAGTTTATACTTGTTTTGATTGAATGACTTAGAGTATACGTATACATGTTTAAATTTCAAACCATTTTTTCAGTAAGCAGACTGATCATTGCGTTTGTTTTACCGCATATAATACCACGAATACTACTAGGAAGTAAATCACCATGTTTTGAAGTAATAGACTTTCCATCAACGTCATGATTTTGAATCGGGAGTTTTTGTTTCTGAGCAACTACTTTCATCTTTGATGGATGAAATAAAACTAAATGAATAATTAAAACATCTTTATTTATATATTAGACTATATTACAATAATAATTATAATTTTTCACTTCTCCGGTGAGTGGACTGTACTGTACAATAGCATCATGGAGAATAAGACCATACACAACGAAAGAAATATTTAAAACAGCCAACTATATCAAACGTTTTTTAATCGTGTACTAAATAAAAGGTGATGGACTACGAACTTCATATAATACTCCATTATTAAACGCAAAAGCGGGAAAACCACACATAATTGTTGAGGAATTAATTATGCCGGCAGTCAATGAGGCAATCGAAACTGTTCTTCATCATAAGCTACCATCAGATATAAAAAATATTCTTTTGGGTAATAATACAGTGCAAAGACGAATAGATGAATGGCTAAAAACGTTGAACTATAATTATGTGATTACGTGAAAACTTCCATTCAACTCGATAAATCAACTTTACCAAATAACGTGGTTCACGTTCGATTCATAAAAGAAGAAAAAAGTTGTCAAGAGTTTTTGATAAAAATCTGGAAAGCGATACAAAGGCAGATCCCATATCTAATACCATGAATGTTTTTTTTTCAAGAGAAAGAAATTCCTATTCGAAAAATTTTATCAGTTGCTACAGATGGTGCTCCAGCAATGACGGGGCGTCATAAGGGTTTCATGGCGCATTTAAAATAAACAGTACCAAATGTACTCGCTGTACATTGTGTTATTCATCGTCAGCACTTGATTGCAAACAATCTTAATGAACACCTATATACGTCGCTTCATTAGGTTATTAGAGCAGTCAACAAGGTAAGAATCAATTCATTAATTGACAGATTATTTGGGCAACTTTGTAGTGAAAATGATGAAGACTATAATCGTTTGCTACTGCACACAGAAGTGCGATGGCTCTCCAAAGGTGTTTGTCTGAATCGCTTTGTCAATCTATTTGACTCAGTGCGGGACTTGAAAACAGAGAAGATGAACGGCGCGGAAACTTCATTGCGTCCAAAAATGACATCACTTATTTGAAAAACCTTTTAAAATATTTAATGACGTTAATTTACAATTGCAAGGTGATGAGCTGAATTTAATAAAACAAAAACGTCATAGCTGCTTTTATGGGAAAACTTATTCTATTCAAACCAAACTTAGGAAGAGGTGAATACAGCCACTTTCGGCATTATCGGTAAAACAGGAAGATTTACTTACTGACTGCCAACACCTGGACGCTCATCATGTTGATTTTATAGAGCGATTCCAGGATATTTTAAATATGAATATACCAAGCTGGGTTTAGATCCTTTTGCAAATGCAGATACAGCAGAATCATCAAATTTTGAAGAAGAACTCGTAGAACTCACAACTAATGAAGAATTAATAGTAAAATTCAGAAATGGATACCAAGAGTTCTGGCTCCAAAAATCAATATCAACTCTCCACCCTGGATTATGGGAAATAGTAGAGAAATGTTTAATTGCGATGTTAACTAAATTGAAACCTGACATTAACAAACCGTTTGCCTTTGCCTTTGTGTAATGCTCCAGTGCGGGTGCTCCAGCTTTGTTTATTTGTATTGTCTTGCATTTGTTTGTTAAGTTATAACTTTGCTCTAACAGTTTGTATGGTCTTTGTCTGAATGAAATGTTTTTATTATAACATGTTTTTGTATTTTTAATTAAATAATAATCACGACATTTTGCCACGACCCCGTGAAGCGCGATTAGAGAGAAATTAATTTTTAATTTGTGATTATTAATAGATAATAGACATACATATAAAATTCGTGTAATTAACTGTTATGTAATATTATCCTTGCTAGGAGTATTTACCGCTACGTCATCAGATACACTCGTATGGTAAACATGAGTCACAATTATTTTCGTTATAATAAATTCTGATTACAAAATATACCCGATGGCAGCATTTAAAGCTACAGAATTCCAAAATGCAATGACTTATTTATTGTGATTTATTTTGTAAAAATTAGAGAACGTTGATTATCGTCGTGATAACGTTCAAAAAGAATATCCTGTAAATTGAGGTTATAAAGTATTAATCAAATGAGAATAAAAGTCATATGCACATAAAACAAATTGATTTCGCGTTTATAGGTTTACTCTTTCTACTACATTTGTTCATTCAATACCGTATGTAGATTTCGTCAAATGCACTACGAGTGTTCACTATCCTTATTTAATTTAGTGTTTTATATGAGAGGACAGTATAAACGAATTGGATAGCTCAATTCATACATTACAGACGTAGCGGTAAACACTCCTGGCGAGGATAATAAATATGTATTCAGACTATACTGTTATTGAAAAATTAAATTGTTATCACCCTACTCTAACCTTCATAAATCAGTGTGGTAGTAATTTCATAATTGGTGATCACTAGGTTATACAGCTATCTAAAAGATAACATATTATTTCATAACAGGCACACACAGTATTCCAACGAGACGTCTTTACATTAAATAACAAGATTGTGATGTAATATTAACTTTCAAATTCAAAATCACTCATACTGTGGTATTGTAATACAAATCGTATACTAATTCCAATTATTATTTAGTTCAATTTGTAAAGGAACCTTCTATCTTCAAACAAGTTATATTAACCTTATAATTAATTTACCCCTTTGTTGAGATCATAATATTATAAGCAGTACTATAAGCAATTATAAATACCATTACTGAATATATAACATTACCTCTTTATTCTATGCTATTTCATCAGAAAATAATACATTCATTCTTTTCCAAAATATCAAAATCACTCACTCCAAGCACACCTTATTTCTGCTATCATAATATACAACCGAAGCCCTTATTTTCTAAATGGTTTCAATTCAACCCGCATTTTAAATTGTAAAAAGAATAGGTACAGATGGACCAGTTCATTACAATATGTGCGTATATATATATATATATATATATATATATATATATATATATATATATATATAGACACACACACACACACACACACACACACACACACACACACACACACACACACACGTACGTACGTATGTATGTACTGAGTGTCCGGGAAAATTGCGAAATCTTTTAAAGTATTAATAATAATTTAACACAAATTTAATTTGCTGGACACTAGCAATGCCTTGAAACATATTTCGCTTTTTCCGGACTAAGCTTAACACCTTAATGCTTAAATCTGTAACTCCCTGTGTGGTAAACGGCAAAAAAAAAAATCTGAGTAGCTTCTACTTTGAACTAAAAAAAGGTAATGTCCTTAAAATAAACCGTTTCCGAGAAAAAAAAAGTAATAAACGAATTAATTTTTTATTTTTAATAAACGGGACAATGATTTCTTGATAACGAAGTGCTATACGAAAGTCATTCAAAAAATAGAAAAGTTTCATTTTCAGTTGTTTAATATGAAAAAATAAAAAAATTTAAGAAAATGCAGTAGTGTCGTTAACGAAGTTTGAAACCCAGTTTTTTTTTTTGGAAATTTTATAAAAAACATGGTTAATAGATCAGACAAAATCTGAACAAAACGATGTGAATGAAAAGTAAACATGAATTATTTAAAAATTGTTCCAAAGTTTAGTGGGTTAAGGACCAAAAAATAAAACTGAAGGTTGTGTGTTAGAATTTGCAAACTTGCAAATTTGAAATTAGCAAATTCCAAAATTACAACTTAGAGTTTTTTGTTTTGGTCCTAAACCCAATATAGCTTGCAACAATTGAACCTAAGGACGCTAATTCGAAACAATTAATTAAAAATTTCATAAGAAGGTTTAACATGGGCTTCGTGAAGTATGATACTCGCAGGCACGACGAATTGAGGACTGTTATACCCGCCAAAATAACCCAGAGTGGTTGCTTATCACGTCACAGTAAAACATAATTCTACGTAGAAGTTCCTCGACCAGAGTAGAATACACTACGTTATTGAGGTGTCTCCACAGGTAAAAATCCAGGGGCAATAGGTCGGGATATGGACGAGTCCAGGTAATAGGTTCTCCTCTACCTGTAAAATGGTTCGGATAGACGTTATTTAGATGCCCCCGCACAGCAACGCGGCAATGGGGTGGTACCCCATAGTGCATGAAGTACATGTTTCAGTGAGTTTCAAGTGGCAAATGCTCCATTAAATTGTAAAAAGCGGTCTGGAGGAACTCCATTAAAGTTGTCCATTCAATCGTGCCGGCAACAGGAATGGTCCAACAAAAAAATTGCCAATGACTGCTGCCCAGATATTAATTGATTGGAACTAACATTGATGATGCGAAGCAATAGTGGCATGAGAATTTTCATCAGTCCATACATGTGTATTGTGTAAATCTAAGACACCATTTTTGGTAAACTCTGCATTACATTGTTTCGTTGCTGATCCAATAGCCAGTTCACAAATTGTATTCTACGCGGAAAATGATCAGGAATCAGTTCTTGCAATTTTTGCGAAGGATGTGGGTATATAAGTTCTTGAAGAATTTTACGCATTATTGTTTTCGACGAATTAAACTGTGCCGATAATTTTCGAGTGCTCGTTGTGGGAGTGTCATTTAAAATATTTTTCTGTAATTGCGACGTACGAACGATTCTTCCCAGACCTACATCACTACCATTTTCTCCAAACTTTCCTAAAATTATGAAGAAATTATTATCTTGTTACCTGGAATCGCCCACTATTCTCGCTTAGACTTTGGTCAACACGTTTAAATGTCTTTTGATTAGAAATCTTTCGTGATATAGCCTTCGGCTTTCAAAGCGTTGCAAAACGCAGGCCTATTCATCAGGTGCATATCTTCATACTCAATAAACGTGTATTACATATTTCCAATTAATTCATAATTAAATTCACCGCGAAGTCCAAAAATCAGTAAATTTTATCGGAGTAAAGGATCAATGTGTCATCGATGTGAAAGATGACAAGTTCTAAAATGCGGGTATTTTATTTATTTCGTCATAGAAATAGCACTGTTTTTGATATCGATAAAAATAAAGCGCACATTCACTAGGTGAATGAAACAACTGAAAACGAAACTTGTTGTTTGACTGAAGTTCGTATTGTACTCTGTTATCAAGGAATTATCCTTGTTATAAATAAAACATGAATTCCTTTATTATTATTTTTCTCGAAAACGGTTTATTTTCTCGACAATAAACAAGAGTACTTTCTTTTAGCTCAAGATTTATTTTTGAAAGTCTTTAACATATTATATATATATATATATATATATATATATATATATATATATATATATATATATATATATATACTAGTGCATTAGCATGAAAAATGTATTATTATTTTATTAATGCTTATGTGTTTTGTATAGGATTAAGCACAATCTAATAAATTTGTCTTACTGCTTTACCGAAATACGTAAATGACAAGTACTCATTCCATAACTATTTACTTCTTCTGTATAAACCTCTTGAATAGATATGTTTTCTTTTGCTAGTAATGATGAAACTGGGGAACCCGTAGATGTATGGAAGTCAAATTCTTTATTGGGTACGAAGGAGCACACAGTACCGTATGAATATAATATTTTATTACAATCTTTTTACAACTGTAGTTCATTACTTTTTATTACTGCGGTATAAACGTTACAAACAATAACAGTTCTTACGTGTTGGTTTTGAATCAACAAATTGCTGGATATCACAGCAAACACGAATTAATATTGATATTCTTCAAAACAATTTTTATTACGAAAACGTAAAGTTTTAATATCTATCTCTTAAACACTTATTCAGGTTTCTATATTTCTGCTGTTATCGTTTCTTTTTGATATTGCTTTGCGACAGAAATAACTTAAATGCGTTTCAATAATACAGTTATACAACTGTTTGATTGCTTTTGCACTAAAACTATGTAAAAATATGTTTAAATTGTCAGCGACAAAGTTATACGTACCTAAAGTCATCATTGCTAACACAATGTCCCTTTGTAAAAGACTACAATAAGCTAATGTACCTTACAAATAGCAAAAGCAACGTAACCTGAATTAGAACAAAATGCAGTTTAATAAATCTCAGATCTATTACCAAAGTTCTAACTTTGTCTTCCTAATTACGTACGCTCGGATTTGAAGTCATTTTAATGCCGTCTACAAACTTAGAGGATACAGTTTCAGTTATGAAAAGCCAGAGAGCCTTAACCAAATTGTATGGAAATTTGTAATTATGTTCATTGTTTTTATCTATGGTAACAGTTGGGTTTTCCAAACATAAAAATTTTTTAAAGAAACTAGTGAAAATTCGTAGAAAAGGTTTTTTTAAGAATTAATGTACAGTGTTGGTATATGATTAATCTACGCTAGGTGTCGCATAGGTTTTTTGAAATAAGGGGGTTGCCGACTAAGCTCAAATAAGAGTGGTGGGTTTTAGTAAGGTGTACAATATCTGAAATGTTGCCTAAAAATGCATAATTCTTCTGAATTAAATTTCAAAATTACTGGTACTTCACTACGATTGGAATTTTTGGGTTAAAGGTTTTCAGATAGATATTACAATTCTTCAATTCTTAAATGACAGAAAACAAGATAAATAAATGACTAACCAAACTTCAAATATAGGTATTATTAACTTTGAATTTCGAAAAGTAGGTTAACGTTTGATCAAACAAGCCCATTAGATTAATTTTTACTTGAAATAATAAATAAACGATTGTTAAATAAATTTCGTAAACATAAAGGTTTAAAAACGTTATCAACACTACTTATTTTCGGCCAGTAAACAATTTTGAGAGGTGTAAACTTTTCCGATTCTACATAAAAGCGATTATCAAAACGGGTAATAATAAACAAATAACATCAAACCAATTTGGAAAATGCACTAAAGTGCTTAAATAGATGTTAACTCTGTAATCTTTGTACATGTACAATAGTATTATGCTTACATAAGAGGCGTCAAATTTGTTTAACAACTTTTATTTGATCAATACATTTAAGGCAATTCGTCAGGTCGAAATAACCATTATGTTCAACCCCAATGAAATTCACTGAGACGTCACGTGCTCTTACCAAAGATGCAGCCCTGAATGGCGAACAGGAACATAATGATCTCATAAACATGAAACTGAAAGAAAACGTACATAAGTAAACAGACAATAAATAAGTAAAACAGTTTTGCTAAACTCAACTCAAAATGTATTTGCTAAATATATAAATTGGAACTTCGCTTTGTAGTATAATTCAATAAAAAGTATCAGCAAAGGTTTTCAGTCGCCAAACAGAGAATGTGTATTTTTCGAAAATACAGACATATTGTCTAATAAAATAAATGCAAACGAAACGCAACAATTCATTGCAATATAGTTAAGACTACAACTCACTACACAAAAAAAGCGCAGCATAGAGTATCTTGAGTTAGCTGTAACTAAGTGAAACTCCAATATATAATTATACCAATAAATCAGAAAAATTCAGGAGATAGTGGCAACACTAAAATGTCTTCCGCCCACTAAAAAACACAAAAAGCAGGAGCTGGAATAAACATACTCATTTTACACAATAGAGAATTATGGTACAATATAAGTTTAGACTAACAGTGAATAAAAAGAAGTATTTAGATAAGAACAATAATACCAAACCCTATACGGTTAGTTACGATCAGATTAATTAAATATCAACAATGAAATCTAGAAAAATATAATGGGTACGTTTCAATTAATTAAAATGCAATGTCATTTAATATTAGCAAGAAAGGGTATTTCTATTTTACATCAATCAGCATATATAAAGAACTTGATAGCTGTTATACAGAACAGGCACCTTTTAATCTAAATTGAATCAATTCAAATATAAATTCTTCTAACCCACGAAAACAATTTTTCAAATGAGTGCATTTTATACTGGATTAGTAATACCTTAGTTAGTATGCTCATGCCTATGGTTAGTATTTACTTATTTATATCTTATTCGTAGACTGTTCAGGAGTCCTTCTCCTCTTCAGCCCTGATCAATCCATGTTTGTTGGTGTTGCGATGTTTTGTGTTATTGTATAGTTTGCAATCATGAGATGTGGTTATTTTTGGTGTAAAGCAAGAAGAAAAAGATTTATGTTTATTTGAATATTTAATAATGCGTTAATTGGTTTATGTGTGTGTGTTGTTTAGTGGGGTGTAGCGGTCTTAGTGTGATTATCAGATTCGTTGTCCGGTTTCTTGCTAGGTCATAATCGAATAGACGGGGGGATGCGGAGGGCATATGGGATGCTGTCTTCGGGGAGGTCGTCAAGGAACTGTGTAAGGATCGTGGGAGGATTCCTGAATTTTAATTTAGGTTTTCTTCGTGAGAATTGGGGAAAACGGTAGTCGTAGGGTATGGTAAGGATATCTTTGGTAGGGATAGTGTCGCCGAAGGTGATTTTATGTGCAAAGTTTTTCTGTAGCGTTTGGATTCTGTGTGTGATGGTTGGCATGTTTGTGTGTCGTGTTGTGAGGTCGCTAAGGTACCTGAGAGGTAACCTGTGTATGCGTCTGGGTATTCGGCGTTCACAGGAAGCAAAAGAGGAAAAGTGATTGGGGTTTTTTGTTCATAAATATGGGTGCTCGAAATCCATAACAGGGCGAATACATGTTTTGTAAGTGTGTTGTAGTGCTTTGGGGTGGCAACCTCTGATTCCACCCCGGAGGGCGCCCAGTAGGTTTTCGTGTTTTCTTATCATGTTAAGTGTTCTTTGTACATTGGGGAGCCAATTGACGGTTCCAATAAAGAGAATTCTTAGGTAGGTGACTTCTTGTTGGAGTTGGAGCCTTTCTTGGTTTAAGGTGAGGGAAACGTTCCTGGAAACAAGGTTTGGGAACTTATCTTCGGTGTAATTAGGATTTCGGAAGAGGATTGTTTGGGTTTTGGTGGGATTGACGGAGACTCTCCTCCGGTTCGTCCAGTTGGAAAAGTTCCGAAGGGTTTTGGATATGAGGCGGGAGGCCGTTTCGCTGTTCCGATTAACCGCCCAGAAGGCGGTGTCATTCGCAAACTGCGCAACGACTACTCCGGGTTGTGCGACTTCGGGAATGTCGGATGCGAAGATACTATAGAGGATCGGGGCTAATGCAAAACCTTGCGGTACGCCTGCTGTAGGTTGGAAAGGATCTGAGAAGGTTTTCCCTACTTTGACCTGAACTGAACGATTGGAGAAGGGTCAGGAATGTTAAGGTTACGGATATTGTGCAGGAGACCGGCGTGCCAGACCCTGTCGAATGCTTGCTTAATGTCCAAAAACACAGCCAGATTGCATTGCTTGTAATTGAATGCTCTGGTGGTATCTGTAAGCAGCTTAAACAAGGGATCGTGACACGTTAGGTTGGGACGAAAGCCGAATTGGCTGTTGGGAAGGAGGTCGTTAAACTCGAGGTGGTCCCTGAGCCGCCTGGCTAGAATCTGCTCAAAGCATTTTCCGACGCAACTCAGGAAGGAGATTGGTCTATAGGAGGAGGGTGAGGTTAGGTCGTCATAGGGTTTGGGTATGCTGACGGTGGAGCCCATTTCCAGTCTGTCGGGAAGTGGGATAGGATTAAACATTGATTGTAGATGTTGGAGGGTAATCGGAGGGCTGGGTCGGATAAATGACGAAGGATTTTTCGATTTAGGCCGTCATGATCAAGGGCAGAATTTTTCCCTTTTTTGAAATATGTGTGGACCTAGTCGGGGGTGATAGGGGCATAAAAAGAATTCTCGTTATCGAGTTGGATTTCAAGAAGGTTAAGGTTGCGGAATTCTTCAAGGCGAATCTAGAGGAGTGCCTTGGGGATTCTCGGGGGATTGGAAAATGGATTGTAGGTGATGATCAAAGAAATCGGCCTTTCTTTGGTCGGAGGAGATTAGGTTGCCCTGTAGGTCGGTTAAGTGGGATTTAGGGTTGACTTTCCTTCTGGTCAGTCTATCGAACAGTTGCCAGAAGAGTTTAGCATTTCCATAATCTAAGTAGGTAAGTTTGGAGACTTTTGGAACACACCACAATTCCAAGGTCCCACATTTACAAGGTTACCACTTTTTCAAGGATACCACCTGACCATGGTCGCACAGTTGCAGTGTCTGACCTACTTTCACAAAGCCCCACACGCCCAAGGTTATACGATATCGGCCTACTTTACCAAGGTCACACACCAGGAAGGACACTCGTATGCCCTACTTCCTCGAGGTCCCACAAGCTTACACAATACCAAGGCCAGTCATCTCATACATTAGCAAGGTAATTTGGGATTACCATGCGCTGAACGCTACTTGTGTATCCTGTCTATTCACCATGCTTTACGCTTAGCTGATACACACTCTAGAAACACAAAAAAAGAAAACGATATATTAATATATTTATTTCCTGTATAAACAAAGACATGTACAACTGTATTATTCAGAAATATGATTCTCTTTAGGAATAAAACATTTTGGTTTAGTACAAATGCAAAAGGTTCTTTCCACTTCCGTTTCATTACATCTGCGTGGACGTGGTGCAAGTAACTGAGCATACGTGCAGTGTGGTGCCCATCGGAGATGCTCCTGTAACGAATTGTGAGATGGCTGCTATCGGTTTATTCTAACCCACACAGGAAGCATTCAACCGTGTCGTCTGCAGATGTGGAAATGAACCCTG
Organism: Vesta saturnalis; assembly: GCA_036346205.1. NCBI lineage: Eukaryota > Metazoa > Arthropoda > Insecta > Coleoptera > Lampyridae > Vesta > Vesta saturnalis. Next base: position 725,742 of record JARFJB010002178.1, read on the forward strand.
TCGCAGCAAGTGATGAAGGCGAGTGAACTCCAGACCATGTTCGATACGTTAGTAAGCGTTTATCGAAACAATTAATACTGAGGATAATAAAAGTTTGGTGGCACGTCGCATGTGTTTTAACTGCTGAAGAAAGTAATCGAATGACATAAAATAATTTATTACATAGAATACATAGCAAAAAATATTAATAGTCCACATAACAGGTTTCGTCAACAGGTAACACGAGTCATCGTCATATACATAATATAACGTGGTTAGGGTCCTCTACATGATGAGCACCAGTATTCATCATGTGATATGTGGTAAATCGTCCATCACTCCATATGGGTGTGATGGTCAACCACACCACCAACCAGATGGTAGCGAATGTACAGGAGATTCTGTGAGAGTAATATTTCAAGTTACTACCCGAGACGTGTTCGTAGATTCGCTTGCCCAAGCTATCAAACCATGCCGAATTCCACTTTACATCTTCATAATGTTTTCGAAGCACTGTTGTAGTAGGCGGTAGTAACTCTTTTTTTCAAATTTTACCCAGTTAGGTATAAGTTTACATACTCGTCGTGCACTAAAATTAAGTAGTAATAATGGTTGGTAGACCTCAGGAGTATTCCCATCGTCTTGAACAGGGTAGCTTACATACGGAATATCGTGGAAACTGTACAACAGTGTACGTGTCATCCCTCCTTTTAACTCAAAAAGGACCTTGTGGAGGCGTAGGTAACTTCGTGTAAGAAGGAGGTGACCTTGGTTTTGTATTGAAGAGGAAGGAGATCTAACCTTAACCAAATTATTGACAGAAAACCATGAAGCAGTGGACCCTCCAGTATTGACAGGTAGCCTTGGAACAGTAAAACTGTCTAGGTCGCTGTAGTAATACGTGTTAATAAAGTCGAGGTCACGTCACTGACACTATAGGTAAAAAGAGAAGGAAAGATGGGATATAAATACAGAGGAGTGCATGTGAAGCCAGTATCGTACATAATGGAGAATATCTTACGTCAAGCGGTAGTAAAGACGAAGATTGCCAGTATTATAAATTCAAGTGAGTGTCGCGATATTATAACTAATACTGTGCATTATTACGTAAGCAAAAGTAAGTCGAAGTCTGTTAGTGTCGGTCTGTCACCTCGATTCAATTTTGAAGCAGTCGTGAAGCTTGGTGGATCTAAGAGTAGTGGAGTGACGTTTGATAAGAAGGGATTGCATTTGCTTATGGACAATCAGGGAATAATCACAAATTACTTCTACACACCTGAAGGACCATGGCTACCTACAAAGATGGGCTCGAAAACTGTATCGTATGAAACTATTAACAAGAAGAAAGTTACTCGCATCAATGATTGTGAAGAATCAGAAAACTATTTAGGATGGGAGTCTATAGAATAGTTATGGGGACTTCTTAATATAATAAGTTATCGATTGGATATAATACCTACTATAAACTTTTCATTATTTTATAATAAAATAATAAGTGCAGCAGCAGAAATGTCTGAGCTTGACATAGACAGGTTAATAGCACCATTGCATGATGTATTCGATCCCAAAACAGTATGTTTTATGGAAATTCATGAATTTGCCAAGGAAAAACTGAATATTGATGTAAAAGTTGCCAAAGCTGAAAAGTAAAAGCAGGAGTAACGAGCATATAGAGAACAGGGATATATAATATATGTTAGTCAATATGTGTTATAGTGCAGAGTTGTGGCCTAAAGCTATGGACTGTGTTAGTGCAGTGCAAAGACTAATATGTGAGTTTCAATCATTAGAATTTGATGCTGAACATGAAAAGTGTATGGGATGGGTAGGTTTAGTGATGACTACTTATATAATTTAGTTAATTGGTATGGGGAGGAATAAGTCTTTGTGAGAAATACTTGCAAACGCATGATGATGGTGTAATTTGCATTTGTTGTATGAATCGATTAATAGAAGACCTTAAAGAAATATCTTTGGAGCAATTTGTACACGAAATACAACGGTATTTACCAAATTATGAGTCATTAGATGACGATTCGCCAAGTGAAGGTGTACATTAGTGAGTCCAAAACGTGGTTCATTGTATAATAGCATGGAACTTGGCACATAGGCAGGCGGGAAAAGGTGTTTGGGAACGATTAGCTAGAGATCCTGCCCGATATAAAAAAGAATAGAAGACTGTGATACTATACTCTCACCAATCCACGAAAATCAGCACCGTCAGCGTGTGTTTGTTAAACGCTTTAGTAGTATGTAGTGATATATGTATATGTTAACATAAATAAAAACTTAAAATAAACAAAATTATGTATTGCGTAATAATAGTACAACATATAGAAGTAAGCGCACGCAACGTGTCTTTGTTGGAAATCCAGGAATTGTGAGAATTATCAAAACCCTGACACTTAACGAGAGATTTATTCCCTTGACGTCGGATTACCCGTTCAACTAGGTGAATGTTAGGTTGTTTAACACTTTGAAGTTCCGGCTTATAGAACCGGCCTTGAATCTCTTCGTCACGACTATCGCGTAAAGTGTAGGTGATTGGGCTTGAATGTTTTACTGTTGATATTTAAAAGATTTCGTAACTGCATTTAGCTGTGTAACCCTTATAGAATATGCTTCTATATTTGCTAATGCGCACATAATCCCCCACTCGAAATTTAGGTGTCTTAGTATCAAGAACTTTATGCTATTTTAAATGGTTCAAAATATCTGCAACATTATTTTCCGTTACATCTACCGGTTTGTATCCTATTGTTTTATGCTTTCTGGAATTATAATCGGCAACAACATGAGGTAATGTTGCTAACCACTTGTAGGGTCGTTGCATACTGAATGTTTTCACATTATCGCTTTAAGAGTGCGATTTACACGTTCCACTACATTACTTTTCAAAGTGGAATAACTACTATAATGATTGATATGGAACTTTTTTATCACTTTTTAAAGTTCTGCATTATAAAAGTCTGTTCCCATACCAGTTTGAATATGTGTAGGCGTTCTTTACAAACCATACAGAAGTTTATCCATTACATCTGCGACTAGTTTACCATTCTTGCGTTTGATGGGGAATGCCCAGACATATTTAGAGAAAGCGTTTATTATGACTAAAATGTATCGTAACCCTTTATTCACTCGAGCGTATGGGATCATTTCCACTAAATCGGCTTGAAATAGATCATTTAACGCTTTGAGTACTACAAACGCCGCGAAAAATTTCCCTCGCTGGTTTGTGCAGTTCTTCAACATCAGCTTTGCTTATTTTTCGCTTTGGATTTTAGTAGAATCTCTATGATTGTTCTTTCGTAAATTCGACACCTACTGGTATTATAGGTTGAATCACAGCTTCGTTACGAATAGCTTGAATACTTAGATACAGCGGCGTCGTATATAGTAGATCATCCACTTGAAGATGAAGAATGTGAGGTGACCACATACAATGCGTTATTGTACACTCTGTATAAGGAAACAAATGTTTACCATCTGTACCCAATGAATATCTACTGTCTTCTTATGCAATAAACCTTGCAAGGTAAAATAAGTTTCGTAATATATATCACCTGGTTTCGTGCCATCACTGTGCGTGGCATCACTGTGATGCTGGGTAATATGTTCACCAAATTTATCTATTGTCATTACTGATGGACATGCAGTACTATGAAGTTACTTTATTACTTTTTCGTTACGTAGTTCGTCAATGATATATATTATTTCGTTATGATTGATAGAGTTTCTTGCTGACATTGATCCTAATAATTCACTTAACCAATCTACTAACTTCTTCCGATTATTCCAATGTAAAAACTCAATAGATTTTTTATTATAACGCAACAGTTGCATTCCACCTCCTCCTTTGGACATAGAAGTTGTTCCAGACCTGGTGAATGGAGGTGCAAGTGATGAAGTAGCAGAACGTTTTCTAGGTTGAAGCAATGGTTTAATGATCTCAGTGTATTTTTTACTATTATTTCCTCTGATTTGGTCATCAGGGTTATAATTACGTCGGGCAGCATTTGTATGACGTAAAATGTCATTGTATTGCTGTACATCACGTTTGTTGAATCCCGTGGGCACTTTTTTAAAGTGTAGTTCATATAATCCCGCAATTCCCTCGTAGTCGAAGGATGATCCATCAGGAAGAGCGATACGAAAATTTTCTCTCACGAAGTCTAGTTCAGCATCGCCAATAAGAAATTTCGCTGCTTCCGTAACAAAATGTACACCATATGTAAAGTCATATTCGTATTCGATATCTGTAAATATACCTTCGATATAGTACTTCGCTAATCCTTCATACTGATTAAAACACTCTTCAAAGGCGGGTTGCGATTCAGTAGCTAACAGTTCTGCTTTTAATTGTTGTAAAGTAGGAATTTTGACCTCGTCGTTAGTGGTATCAGCAATCACAGTTTCCTGTACAGGTCGTGGTATGGTGTCAGAAACAAGAGTACGTGGAGGCTTATGTAATCCAATCCCTTTAGGCGTATGAATTTCATTTACCTGTGCAATGGGTTCCGTTTTTCCTACTTCTGGTGTACGGGGTTCAGCTTTGATGAGAGAACCACCTTGTTTAGTAATCAACTGTGTTAATGGTTGTGTGATTGGTTTAAAGTGTGCTTCCATTGTTCGTTCTGTAAGTGCAGTGTCTTCTTTCAAATTAGCATATTTTTGTCGCACACTCTTGCGAGCACGTAAAATGTTTTGTACTAAGCGATCCTCCATTACGACTGCATGGATACAGTACTACTGAAATATTTATAATGCAATGAAACAGTCAAATCTTTTACAGTAACGATCTGCATTAACGTCACTTCCTTTATCAATCACAAGAAATCCGAATTTGTCACGCCAGCAACAGAAACACAAATTTTAGATCTATCAAATGACATATAGGCATTAACGTGATCATCATACACATGCTTAAGATTAGTGTTATCTACAATATCTACAATAGTTTTGTAATGTTCATTATATATCCATTTTACATCACTTTCTATTCGTCGTATAAATATCTCCGTCGCATTAACCCCCGATACAGTTCTAATTTGGACCACAAATTGTTTACACCACACTTAATATAATAACTGAAAGAGCATGGCTCATGTTTACATGTCTATATCGTAAACGGTTGTTCAGCGGTATCTACCGGTACTAATAGCGCTTCAAAGTCTGCACATATTACGAATGGCAGAAACATCTGCTTTTGATAGTTCCGAAACGCAAGTATATTTTCCGCATAGAACTCCCCAGTTCGGTCTTTTTTTGTTTTACGTCAGATCATTTTGTGTACACAAAGTTGCAGTCCTGTGAGAGGTGACGGGTTAATTGCTCCTGTGTTCTAAAATAATAAAGACATGTATCGCAAATATGTATCGCCCCATTGCTCCGGGTTATTTAGATCCACACATAATGCTGATTATCCGTTTGGTTACTGACTAATAGTAGTAAATTAACATATACTGACTATTTGACTTTAGTATAGTAGAGAAGTCCCACTACCTCCGTGACATGCTGATCGTCCCGATACGTATCGTCCAGGCCATAAACATTGATGGAAATGTTATTGTTGGATTCAAACGTAGCAATTTTAGTCAACTCAATAGGAAATTCTACACCATTCCAGTTGAATAACGTTCTGAAATCAGGGTAAGAAGTTGTCCGCTGTGGTAGACCCTTCGGTGCCACTAAAGCTGATACAATAGCCCATGCAAAGCAGCAATTATCAGTATTCCTTACATTAACTATACCGTGTTTATTCGAAATTTCGGAGGGACCTTCATATAGGATGAACCGGTGGTAGGAGAAAATTTCAGCACGTTCACCTTTAAATATACACATTGCACCAGTGACCACTCTACAAAACACTTATGAGTAATAGTTTACAATAATACTCATGACTAACACTTACCAGAACCTGAAATTCAGATTGTTTGGCATCCAATATTTCTATTATGCTTTGGAAATAATCTTCCACCGCCATCCCAACATCATATCATATTTAGTCTGAAAGGATTTAAGTTCCGTGCTTTCTCTACTGTTCATAAAGTACAAACCAAATAACTCAACATTACATTTTAAGGAGAAGTTTTTCTGCAACTGAATTAGTATTAGTTTCAAAACATTGACTTTCATGTCCCCATAAAAGTTTGCACATATGTGTGAGTAGTGCTTGGGGATAGTCTATACGAAACAATCCATTATACTCTTTTATTGTACAGCGTCATTGCGTTGATATAACTTACGCTTGCTTGAGTATTTCAAACATGATGGCCCTGGTTTCGCAAAGGAACCACTATCACGCTTGTGTTCCACATTGTTGCTAGTGCGGTTTAACCCTGATGGCTCGGGTTGTGCAAAGGAATCTACTCTGTTGTTGTCGACAGTATCGGCTTGTACCGTGTTGCTACCGGTGGTATGGTTTTGCGACACAACCTCCTGCGCTCCAACAGGTAGGGTAGTTACTGGTATCCTTATCCAACATGAGGTTTTTGGTGTCAAAGTAGAGAATCCTTTCTAGAAAATTTCTTCATGCGAACGAGGACGCAACGTAACATATCGCCAGGAATGGAATTATGGCATATGGATATCTCAGGTTGAGGGTATAGTTGTGTACGAGTTGGATAGGAAGGGTAATGGGGATCGAGTGTTGCTGATCACACATATTCTACTCAGCATTGTAGATCCCCTACTATGTGCTTTGGACTGGAAACAATGGATTATAACCAATTGTTTTCCAGAAACTCCAGCGCAAGTAGGGCTCAATACACTCTGAGGAGAAGATACTGCGTTTTCCACTATGTCCTTCACCGGTGAATGTGCAGGTAATTGTAGCATCGGCGCTGCAGGACTCCTAGATAATAATAAGTCATTTATCGACCATTCAATATCCAAGAAGTCTGCAGCAGCCGCAGGACTGAGGGTACTTTCTGATGATGTTTCCATTTGCTCCAATTGTACCGAACTCCACTCCTGATCAAACCCTTCGATACAAGTGGGGTTCAGGACACTCTCAGAAATATGTTCCCTGACCTCTACTTCTATTGAAGAACTCTGGTACGACCACTCTTCCATAAATTCTGCGGTAGAAGCAGGGCCCAGAAAATCCTAGAATGGATTTCCTTCTGCCCCACACTCTAAGCGTGTTGTCGATGTAGACGACTGATCATCAGGTATAACATCCTCAGAGGTCTGAGTAGTCGGGAATACAGCAATCCCCAGCACCGGTTGCATTACAGGACTGGCAGAAGAATGGTGATCCAAAATTGGAGCCCATTCTTCCTCAAATTCAACAATGCAGTCAAGACTTAACACATGATGCACTGCTACCTGATATTCTCTCACGGGTGACGATGTAGTCTCATACTGATCATTCACAAGTTGTAGGGTGAGCAGTATTTCGTGCAGGGCTACCTGCTCATAGTTACATGATAAAACCACATCGAAGTCTTCCGCTGGAGGTGGTGTATCTAAAACCGTAAAGCTATTTCAAAGTCATCCTGGTCAAAATACTGCTTATTCTTCACCAGGCCGCCCTCAGCACCACCTTCATGGAGTAGCTAAATCACCTCCTGCACGTGATCCGTATGAGGTCTTGCTGTCAGCAACCCCGTAGAATGGGGTATTATCACGGGGTACTATGGATAGTAATACGACCATCCGCCTTATGTGTTGCACCTAGGAAGTCAAAGAACATAAATTACTTATCTGGTACAATAATAGGTAAAAGCGCTTTCTTACCTCTGTTAACTACAGGTGCAGTATTTCCACCCACGGCGCAAGCTGCATTTTCGTTTATACATTCTGAAAGCAAATATTCTTCGTGCAAATACATATGTGCATACACCAAGTAGTATATAAGATTTTGAAAAATTTTTAAGTCCCAAAAATTTACAATTTATTGAAATTAAGTCCACAAAATACTTTTATGAAAATATTACAAGTCCAACAAAGATTTACAACAGGAATTTATAGAAATTATTCTATTGAAACTAGTCCACAAAATACTTGTATGAAAATTTCAAGTTCAAGTCCAAAACCTTGAAAAATGTCTTCTAAAATGTATGAAAACGTTGTTTTTAGTAGAGGAAACACCTATATTTAGCGAAACAAAACAGCAGAAATCATTGGTACAACTGCTTCTACAGTACCGAATAACTAACTACTAACTAGTGCTTATCCATGAATTATTCTAGAGCAACATCCCCATCATCTCGTAACGCTGAATTACCTCAGGTAAAACCACCATTTTCACAGTTTAATTTTTGTCTTATTTTTCGGTACTAATACACTTCTAACGTTTTTTTTCTTTATTTTTTCATGTTGATGCGCTTTTTCGCACACCGTCCCCTGAGGCATTATTTTATGCTGATGTCCCCGCCCTCCCGCCAACTCCAACCCCTCAGGTTGATGCGATCCCCGATCACCATCGCCTGAGGCATTTATTATTCCAACTACTTTATCTCGCTCGCATCATCAACACCTCACCCCGACCTTCCACCAACTCCCACCTCTCAGGTTTCTTCCCTGAGGTTATCTATATCCCTTCCTCGTATTCCTCCCCATCACCGTGGGTTGCCAAACCAGTGACGATGAAATATACGAGATGACGACCGTAGTCCTGGATTCTGAGCAGAAGCACGGCATGGATGTCGATACAGTAATAGTCGACTTGACCAACGCTGAAGTTATCACTATCAGCGACGAACAAACCACTACACCTTTTCTTATCGACGAGACTGATACTGATAGTGATATCTGCAGCGTAGTATCTTCCAGTGTTGTGGGATTATGTTCCTCCTGTTGTGGCAACGAATACCTCAACACTGGTGACTACGACTCTGACGTGGTAATGGACCCTGCCTACAGCTACGATTCCGACGACTACGACAATGACGCTCTCCGCCAGCAACACTTACTTACCCAGACAGACTTCTGCAACGAAATCATCGTGGAAGAGAGCAGCGATGACGACGACATACTGAACAGTATAACACGTAACATGTACAGACGTGAATAAAGCGCTCAAGACCTGACCGTACAAAACGACAACGCTGACTCTGACGGGGTTACAGACGAGAATGACGCCGGCGTTGCTCAGCAGGGCCGCGGGGATGACGCTGACGGTGACATGCACGGTAGTGACGATGAAGAAATTGACGATACCTGGTTTTGGGATACCCATATTCCTATGACTATTGGTCGCACTGATCCCTCGTTTACAACAACATGTGTGCGATGGCGCCGAGAGACAGTGCCGATCAAAGCAATTCTGATTTTCTCATAGTTTCAGGGTGGTACTGCCTCTTTTACAGACATCGCATAATAACATGGGAACATCTCACATTCACGGTATGTATTCCTTCGTACTAATCTTATAATAACACTTCTGTCTTTGCAGCTGACCACAATAATACCATTCGTCCGGAATTATGATGTCGTGATTACGGAGAGCTCTCTTGAAGACCAGCTCGACCGGGCTCACAATAAGCTTCTAACATTATACATTGACTGGAATAGTGTTAGAAGCCTAGCTGTACTCAGTGGTTTCGATCACGCCATTATACATCAGGAGATGATATTGGAAACTGTCGAAGAGATTGCAGGATTGTACGAATTGATCCACTTTCGTAATCTAGCTCTTCGACAAGTAGTCTTTCTTAGTGATCGAGATAAACATAGTAAGTATGACTGGCACAGCTCTCCAAATACTTACTCTTTATTTCCAGAAAACGGTAACCCCAATAGTGCCACCGCTGAACAGACGCAGAGTACCTGACTAAGCGCGTCGAAAGCTTTACATACAAACAGACAAACCAACTGACAAATCTAAACGACCAGACAGACAGATAGACAGACATCACACATTGTATATGATCCAATATGTATATCACTATGGTGATGGCAGCCATCTGACAATCCGTTACAGGAGCAACTCCGATGAGCACCACACTGCACGTATGCTCAGTTACTTGCACCACGTCCACGCAGATGTAATGAAACGGAAGTGGAAAGAACCTTTGCACTTGAACTAAATCAAAATGTTTTATTCCTAAGGAGAATCATATTTCTGAATAATACAATTGTACATGTCTTTGTTTATACAGGAAATAAATATATTAACATATCGTTTTCTTTTTGGTTTCTAGAGTGTGTACCAGCTAAGTGTAAAGTATGGTGAATAAATATGAGACCTTGCTAATGTATGTGATGGCTAGCCTTGGTATTGTGTAAGCTTGTGGGACCTCGACGAGGTAGGGCATACGAGTGGCCTTCCTGATGTGTGACCTTGGTAAAGTAGGCCGCTATTGTATAACCTTGGGCGTGTGGGGCTTTGTGAAAGTAGGTCATACACTGCAATTGTGCGACGTTGGTCAGGTGGTAGCCTTAATAAAGTGGTAACCTTGGAAATGTGGGACCTTCGAATTGTGGTGTGTTCAAAACGTCTCCAAACTAACCTATATGGGAGGTGGCTTTGGTCTAGGTGTCTTCAGCGTGTTTGTTGGCTTCCCGTCTGATTAAGGCGCTAAGACGGGTTCGGAGAACATATAAAATATATGTGGTGTAAATGGTAAAAATTTTAAATAATATTAAGTAATAATAGTAAAAGTTCTCCAAAAACACAAATCGTTAAACTAACTGGAGATACTAACCATCCACCACAAATAATGCCTTTATCCCAGTCGGTAGTTTAATGTAGGAGGTTCAATCTTTTGATTTGCTTAATTACCCCAAATTCTGCTCGATTTGACATAAATAATAAAAATGCTGCAATGTAACACTAATAAAATGATCTCGGACGCCAAGTTATTTTTATAATGCTCGGAATAACTAAATCGAGGTTGTTAGCAATAAAAATTTTATAGAAATGTAAAAAATAAAAATATACAAATATGTTTATTAACAGTTAATGATAGGGTTAAATACCTAATCAATAAACTTCCGTTTGAATTGCATTTACCCGGTTACCAGTATTGTGGTCCTGGTACATAATTAGAGAAACGACTCGCACACGAAGACCCCGGTATTAATCAATTAGATGCTCAGTGCAAACTTCATGATATCAGTTAAGGAGATGACCGAGATTTAGAAAGTAGACATAAAGCAGATAAAATTTTGCAAAAAAAAGCTTGGGAGCGCTTTAAATCATTAGACGTAACGTTATGTGAACGAACTGCAGCTTTAGCAGTCAGTACCATCATGAAAGCAAAGAGAAAATTGGGAATGGGGTGTAAACGTCGATCTAATCTGAAGAAGAAGAATAAATGCAATGGTGGAAATTTATTGCATTTACGAAAAACAATAGCTAAAAAAATTAAACCTAACGGAAATTTCACAGACACAATAAAGTCAACGGAAAACGTGTGGTGAAAAGTTTGGAGGAAAGAATAATATTAAAGTTCCTAGGGTAATTCCCATACCTAAACATGGTGGGTTTTTACCATTTCTTATTCCGTTATTCGCTGGATTATCAGCAATCGGTGCATTAGCTGGTGGTGCATCAGGAATTGCTAAAGCAGTCAATCAAGCTAAAAATGCTAGAAAATTGCAAGAAGAGACATCACGCCATAATCGTATGATGGAATCGATCGCTATAGACTCCGCGAATAAGAAAGGTGGTGCACTTTATCTAAAACCATACAAATCTGGTGGTGGTGCATTATACTTAAAACCGTTTCCAAAAAACTGAATAGATTACCCGAAAGACCGTTAACAGATATTGATTTAAAGAAATACACCAAAAATGTACCCTACTTTAGGGATATTTTTATGAGAGATAACATGCCTAAATTACCACGGAAAAATGAATCTGGAATTATTAACTTAGATAGTCAAAGCGGACCAGGTACGCATTGGGTTTGCTACAAAAAGCGCGGTAAAAGGGTATGGTATTACGATAGTTTCGGTAATCTTCGACCACCAATCGAAGTGATTAACTACTTTCGGGGGTGTAAAATTTATTATAATTACAACCAAGATCAAGAATTTAATACAATTATTTGCGGACACCTATGTCTACAATTTTTATATAAATAATCAGTACAACATCAAATTTTCTCAGTTATGTCAATAACATTCAGTTTAGAAGGTGTTGGTAACACAGCTGGCTACAACTTTTATCCACCGATAGAGTTAGATTTGAGGAAGAAATACGTTATTGGATTGGTGGGATTTTACGGTTGCATCAGCATTAGAAACGTTTATACAGGCAACGATAGATTTTATTTTAGAACGGATCCATCTCATTTGCAAGTGATTAATATTCCACACGGTGCATATGAGTTGGATGAAAGTGTTGATTATATAAAATCTAAGATACCCACAGAAAAGTTTAGCATTAGAGCAAACAACAATACACTTAAATGTTAGATAAACAGTTCATTTGAGATTGATTTTACTAAAGAGAATAGCATTGGCCGCATACTAGGGTTTGCGTCTAAAATATTAGAACCAAATATTTTTATACGTCTGCGTTAGACATCCAAATTCTAAAACACACTAGTCTACACGTAGAGTGCAACATTATAAAAGGATCTTATCAAAACGGAAACCTGCAAAAGTATTATATGAGATTGACGTTTCAGTTCCACCAGTTATCGTCTAGATAAAACTCCCAGCAATACTCAGTATTTAGAAGTAAACACCGACATAATTAGTAATATAACCATTAATTTGACTGATCAAAAGGGCGAATTAATAGACTTCGGTGAAAGTGAACCATTCACGGTACGCTTAGAACTAAAAGAACATGGGTCTGAGAATTAATAAAGGACCAATTCCATCTTTCAAAAATTCGTATAAAAGACATGATCCCTACAGTAAGTCATTAATTAGTCATCAACCCTCATTGCGGTTAACATCTGCAGAAAAACACTTTTTAACATCAATTGGTTTAAAAGTTTTCACCGACAATGGCCGAATCGCTAAACATGTTTCAAAACGTACATTTTGATGATACTATAATTAAATCAGATATTCACACTTATCTTCCCTATGGATCTTCTAAATATGGACCTTCCGAAGAAATACGTATCTTAATTCAAAGCCAAGATCTAATTACGGCTACTTACGATAGTTTTCTGTATATAGAAGGTAAACTTGAGCTCAAAATGAAGGAAAACATGTAACTTAACCAACAATTTTCCCAACTTTCTTTTCGAAGAAATTCGTTATGAGTTAGGTGGTCAAAGAGTGGATGTTTGCAGAAATCCAGGCATAACATCTACGCTTAAGGGATATATTTCTTATACGGCAAGCAAGAGCAAAGCACTAAGCCATTTGGGATGGTCACCAAACAATGAAGAACCATTACAAGTATAATTTGACGATCAAAATGGTGAAAAATCTTTTACAGTATGCATACCATTGAATCACATATTTTGAATAATGGAGGATTATCGTCAAGTTATCCTGAATATGCGCCAAGAATTGATTTTAATTCGATCTAGAAGTGATACAAACTGCTACTATGGTGAAGGTGATGCAACAATAACCTTAAATAAAATTCAATGAAAAGTACCACACTTAACACTTAGTGATGCTGCAAAACTGAACTTGTTTGAAGGAATCGATAAGAATTCTATTATTATTTCGGCAATGGGAGTTGTATGAATTACTTGCTTTAAAACAAGCAACCTCAGACATATGGCCAATAAAAACATCAACGCAGTTGGAAAAACCAAGTTGGATAATTGTTGCATTCCAAGAAGGTAAAAGGTACACAAAGTCCGCAAGGGCGGAAATTTTGATCACATTAACAGAAACCTTAAAGTACATCTGAATTCTGACTATTATCCATATGAAGCAATGCATTTGAACTTCAGTGTTAACCAGTACATACCCGCCTATCACAATTTTTGAAGTTCCGATGTGATTACTATGGTGACGACAATAAAGATGCATTATTCAACTATTCCGAATTCAAATCATGTCCAGTATTTGTAATCGACTGCTCTAAACAAAGTGAATCCTTAAAAACTCAACAGTAGACATCAAATTGGAAATGGAATCTCTAACACCTTTCGATAATGTTTTATCAGCATATATTTTATTCAAATGCTCTTGGAGCCTAGAAGGCTTCATGGCACCATTTGAAAAAACTTTTTGGCAAATTAAACACATAGGTAATAATTGGTTTTTTGGATATTGCGTCAATCCATATGTCAAATACTCAATATTGTACTGCAGACATTTCTTCTTAGTTTCAGACATTTTGGAATTCACAATTTGTTACGATTTCTTTACATTAACTTTTCAACCGATTTAAAGAAAGTTGTAAAACTAATGGCTATAATGACTACTTTACTTTATCAATCACGCACGAGTATGGATCACTGACGAAGCACACAGAAATACGGCATTGGAAGAGCTATCCCTGCCTTTTAAAGAGTTGATTTCGAGCACGCAACAACTTGTATGCTGTTGTTTGTTTGCGGTGCCCCGGTGCACTTGCTCTGAAATCAGGTTATTAAAGTTTCCGTATTTTTGTCGAAACATGCTTGATTTCGTAAATCACGACTTTGCTTACCAACTTGCATAGACTTGTTACAGACAGTCCTAAACCGAATCAATTAGTTTATACTTAATGCTTATTTAAATGTTTATTTACTTTTACGCCATAATAATAAGAAAACAGAGGTATATATTTTCAAAGTATTTTATTATATTAACCTTTAAGTTTAAGATAGGCGCCAGACAATCTTTAAATTTCTATTATATACCGTTCTTAATAATTTTTTTAACAGTTTATCCGTCTATGTATTCATCAATTACATATTTATGAATATGAAAAACCCGCTGTGACCAATATATATTTTTAAGCTTTTACTAATAAATACAAAAAGCAACGATACGCAATGTGGCGCTTGAGAGGCACCTTGCGAGCAGTTACATTGGTAGAATTTCTCGAAATAAATATAATAATAATAAATAAATTTGCGTGTGTTTACATATTGTCAATAGTACAATATATAGAAGTCGCTACAGTAACCAGAAAACGTTATTTAAGCCCAAGATTGAAATCGACATTCAAAACAAATTTGTAACAAAAATATTTGTACATAACACAGTAAACTTATTT
Source organism: Vesta saturnalis (assembly GCA_036346205.1). Taxonomy (NCBI): domain Eukaryota; kingdom Metazoa; phylum Arthropoda; class Insecta; order Coleoptera; family Lampyridae; genus Vesta; species Vesta saturnalis. The sequence continues at coordinate 740,800 of JARFJB010002178.1, forward strand.
GCAATGAATGTTATGTATAATCTTATGTACAACTCTTATAATTGTACATATTTTATATCTTATTTCTGTACTTATGTATATTCATATACCTAATATATTATCAATACATTTATAATCTTTGTTCAAACTTGTATTCTAGTATATATTTTTAATTCGTTCGCTGCCGCCGCCGCGCGAGCGCGTCCGACTTAAACTAACGCATGTGCCATGAACGCGCCGGCACGTCCAGAGATCCTGGTGTTGTTATGCATCGCAGTTCAGTCTGGCGCTGCAACTAGTTTTTATATGCGTAGGCACTCCGGTAACGTATTGTTTTCGATTTTTCGGGTGCGGTTCGCGTTTTTTTCCTTCCGTTTTTCTCTATTGCGGTACTAAAAATGGAAGACAGTGATGACGTTGCGGGTCCTTCGGAACCTAAGAAAAGCAAACTACGGAAGGAAATAAACACGAAAGCATTACCAGATGCGGAATTATTACAAATATGGGAGGAAAGTGATTCGGATACGGAAATTGAAGTGCACGGGTGGAAATCCAGTGAAGAGTCTGACGGAGGTGATGTTGTTTTCGATGGGACCGTAGAAATGGCAGAAGATTACGTGAATTCAAGCGATGGGGAAAATGCAGAAGAACCAATGTCACACGCGGCTGATACAATTGTTGATTGGAATAGTGTTTCAGTTGGCATGGTGAATTACCCGTTTACGAAAAAGGAGGGGCTGCTAATTCAACCAACTGCAAATAATCCTATAGATTATTTTCGCCTTTTGGTGACGGACGAATTTCTGTTGAAAGTTGTTGAAGAAACAAATCGTAACGCAACTGAAATATTCATTTCTGCGGGTAATCAAGGAACAATAAGGAATAACTAGTTGGAGAGATACGACCTTAGCTGAATTGTTAGTTTTCTTGGGTGTTTTCCTGCACACAGGAAATATAAAAATGAGCAAGTTGCAGGACTATTGGAAAAAGGATCCTCTATTTCACCTGAAAGGAATTGCCGATAGTTTTCTCGAAATCGTTTCCTTTTAATACTGCATGCACTGCATTTTGCAGAAAATCCAAAACCGGGCAAACCAAAACCAGCCGACAGATTGTATAAAATACGTTCAGTTTAATTATTACCTTTTTTAAAGCTGTTTACAGCAGCTTTTAACATTAAATTCTGAGATTTTACAAAAAAAAGAAAATTGGTTATCTGGTGACGCAATCCCAGCTGCAGCGGCAGCAATTGTGTTAATGTTTAATAAACTTTTTAAACACGATCAGATTGTTTTACTTTTCTTAGACATGATTACAAAACAACAATTTATGGTTTTGAATGTAGTGCTTTTTAAGTACGCTTGTAACAAAATCAAAACAGCTATAAATCATATTGGTTCTTAGGAGGCGCCATGCGAGCAGTTATGTATGTAAAGTTGACGCGAGTACTTAAGGGTTAAATTTCTAATTAGGTAGGTACGCCGCGACCGCCCCCTTGACTGTCATAACGACCCCATTTGCCTTTGGACCCGCTACCACCCCCACTAGGGTGCGGTACCGCTCCCGTTGGGAACCTATGAACTAGATAAAGGAAGCGTGGTTAGTTTTAACGCAAAAGTTTTGATGTGTAGTGTAAACTTATCAACCGGTACAAAACAAGTAAACTTTTTTCTCTGTTGTGGAACCGGTCCGTGCAGTTTTGATACAAAACATTGTTAACACTTGACAGCACTGATTCTGAAGTGAGAGACATGTATTTGTACCGCAAAAAAGAAAACTCGTCGCGAATAAAGTAGGTGAAAAAAACTACGTGTCCTTTAAAAGTGTAAAAACTGACTTGAGTTCAGATGACCACATAAAACAGCATTTTTCTTATTAATCGATATTAGTGGGGAGAATTAAGAGCGGACAGCCGTTAGAAAGAAAATACACCGACCACGTAGCGCATATCAGGCGCATTAGAAGAAGTAAAGGATGACAAAGCTTTATAAACATTATCGGGATTCACATTGACGAGATAGCACTTACGTACTTAAGCTTTGTTTTACTTTGTTTTTGGAGATGATTAGGTTTTGGAAGAAATCCAGTGGCGGAGAGGGGAGGTTTATTAGGAGCAGTTTTTGGTTTTTATCAATTATCTCTGAAACCTGAAACAGCTGCATATTTCAAAGATATAAACATACCTTGATATAACGATTAGTTTTATAATAAAATGTGAAAACACAATTTTTAAAGACAATTTAATTTTACATAACTTTTCTGTACAAAACGTTTTTAATACGAAACCAAAATACGTCAAATGTTAACTAAACTGTATTATCCATGTTTTTATAGAAGCGGGCGGCTTTGACATTTTATTTTCAAGTTGGTGTCTAGATGGTCACAACTCTATATGACAAGAAATTTTAAACGGCCATCTGATATAGTTATTGTTTTTATTTATTTTATTAGTTTCGTTTTGAACATATTAAAAAAGAGGTTGCATAATTATGCTAAAAAATTATTTATTTCGTTCCAATCATTTACTTCAATTTTCATTTTGTAGGTTGGAAGGTCGTGTGTTGTTCTACACTAGATATATTGTTTTTGCATGTGCCTAATTAGAATACAGTGCTTTTGTAACAGATTACTTTTTTTTTGACCTCACAAACATAATATCGCACTTATCTCCGATTCCATTGACGTTTATAAGCACTCACGGCTTCGCAAAAATCGTCACATTAGGCATGCTCGTGTACAAATAGTACCCATCCCCAGATAATTGATACACACATCGAAATTTTGATTGTTTGATATAAGGCTGAAACGTACAAATCCATTAACACGATACTAGAAGACCCATTTTGCTTTTCAGTGAACTGTAAGTGTAAACAATTCCTACATTACTTAATTCTGTCATTTCAGACTTCCCGTTTTTTAAAACCATTTGAATATACACAAAACTATTCTTGTTACTTACAGGTATTAACGGTTTTCAAAAATGTAAGTTGGATAATTACACCAATATCAACACTGCAAACCAGTTACCAACTAGCAATCAAAATTTATAATTTCTAATACGAGGCTCAAGCTACTGTTATTGAGAATGGAGAAATTAGTCAGGCCATGGAAAATAAAGAATGTAGCCTCAGTAAGAACAAATCTTTACTTGACATTTGCTGTTTCATTAGCTAATTTTTCTTAAATAGTATTTAAAAAAGATAGTTTCGTAAGTGTATTAAAAAAATGGAATTAACCCGAGAACATTATCGCATAACAAATTTTTAAGTGCGTATGACTGCGAAGAAAGTTTGAAACCAAGATTTGATGATCAGGCCCCTTCCTTGGCAACAATTTTCAGACGGTACAAGGAATTGGAATGTGGAAGATCTGCAGTTGGCCACCAGAAAGGCGCAGGTCCTCCCATTGCCACTGTGACAAGAGAAAACATTGCACTGTGAAGAAGATTGCCACTGTGACAAGAGAAAACATTGCACTGTGAAGAAGATTATGGAAGCAGATAACAGGACCAGTTCTGCCGTAATAGAGGCTCAAATGGGGATTGGATCATCATGTGTGAAAACAGTACACGACCATCTTCATCTGACAAAAGACGTAAGTCGTATTGTAGCCCATCATTTTACGGATTTTCCAAAAACCGAATAAGTACGAATTTGCCACTAAACTCTAACATTGCTTAAACATGGTGGACACCAAAATTTTGTCGAAAATTGTAACAGGCGATGAAACTTATGTATCATTTTTCAACATGCTAACTCGACAAGAGAGTCGCGTATGGATCCATGAAGAGGAGGCCACAGCAACAATAATCAGAAAGCAGCGAGCAATGAAGAACGTAATGTACGCTATGTTCTTTAGAAATACCGGTCTCGTGCGCGCTATTAAGCTGGAGGGACAGAAGACTGTCACAGCTAAATGATACGTCGAACACTTTTTGCCGAAACTGTTTAATAAAGTGCCAAAGAAGCGAATTATGCTACATCAGGATAATGCTTCTTCCCACATTGCAGAGCTAACTCGGCAGTATTTGACTGCAAACAAGATTAATGTAATAGAACGCCCTTCCTACTCAACGGATCTGACAATATGCGACATTTGGCTGTTTTTTTTTGACAATATGCGACATTTGGCTGTTTTTTTTTGGGTTAAAGAAGAACTTGAGAGGAAGAGATCGGCGCTGCTGTTCGGTGTTATTTTAATAGTATTCATAAAGCTGATTGGCTTGCAGCATTTAAGCAGTGGAAGAAAAGAATGGCTAAGTGCAGTATAGCAGAAGGCTACTACTTTAAACATATCTGAAATAAAATATTGAAAAACTTATACCGGTTCTTTTATTCTCAATAATAATGGCTTATCCCTCGTACTAAAGATGGATATCTGGAATATAAATTCAAAATATTCAAATAAATAAATTTCTTTGACGTCCTAATTAATTTTAAAAGAAATATTATCATTTACGGAAGAAAATAATTATAATTGATATCAAAACGTTTAGAGTTGTAAAAAATTAATAAAATATGAGTATCTGAACAGAGATTACATTTACTAGTTTTTCAGAATAGACTTTATAACTCGCAACCATTGTTCGAAACTAAAAAAAATAGTGCGTAAAATAATTAGTGCAACAATTTTTTTTTTGTTTCGCAATTATTGTTATTTAATCTGTAGCCTGTATCCTAATAAAAGCATTCCGGATTATCACAGTAAAATGAATTACAAATACGTGCTAATGTCAGCATATAATAAAGATACATGTTTGATGAATACTTAATGTAACATCCAATGTACACATGGAGTTTTATTCCATATTTTGTTTCGTATGAATGAAGAATTTACATACGTTAATATTACAGTAAAATGTTATTTTGTGTGCTTTATGAATAAATTGTACTTTTTCTAATGCTATACATGCAATTCCAACTACAGCAACATTTAGTGGTAGCTTACAATTAGTTATGTAGGATGTAGGATTCTTCTAGAGAGAGAAGTAATGAAATACACAGTTTGATTGAAAATATATCAATGGTATTTTCATGTACCTAGCTACTACCTATGCAGTAGACTAATAAGTGAGATATACCATGGGTTACTTTTTGATATAGAAAAACTAAATAAATCCACAAATTGTTATTTGTGTGTATTATAGTATAATTATCTATGTTTCAAGCCTTAATTGAAAGTATAGCCATTATTAAATTCTTACTTAACAATGAACATTTCACCAGTAATAATCACTCTTTTTTTTCTAAAAATGTTTCTAAATTTTCAATTAAGGATTGATCAGATTTCTGGTGTTTAAATAATTCAAAAATAATAGTGTTTGGTTAATTATTCTAATAAGAGGAAAGCTAACTAAAATACGTAGCTTTTTTGCTTTGTAAGTGGTGCATTTTTATATTTATATTTTACATAAATATATACGTTTGGATAAAAATTATAGTTATCGTCCTCAGTAGTGGTAATATATTTTGAGCATAAATTTGTAGTTGAGTATAAATTTATGAACAGATGTATTATCGATACAAGAATATTTTGGTACTATCTCAAAATATTTCATATTTATACCAACAAGGAATAAAAACGTTCTGCCCAGTATCAATTTACGCAAGATTCCAATTAAGTATTACCAGAACCATATAATCAGTTCTTATTAAATATTTTCAGATCAGAACTATATTCTGGTAATGACCGTCATTTTAAGTAGCGGACGGACACTTTCCAGCTATCCCGGCTGAGAACAGGTCTACTTCAGGTGCCTACGTCAACCCTTGATTTATCACATACCATAACTACCAGTGAAAAGTCATGACTTACCCTTAAATCATATCCCACACCAAATATCTAAAGCCAATCCTACCAAACTCGCCAACATGCAGTGGTGATCGTGGCGTTTTAATGGAAAACCATCCCTTAACACGCCGAGTTCCAAAAAGAAGGATATACCCAGTTGGGTAGAGCCCAAGTCTCGGAATCCCAAACTGATACAAAATCAGGCTGTCTCAAGAATTATGGAGGAGGAAAGAAATTGGCTAAGACACATCAAGGAAAGAAAATAACTATCGGAACATACAACTGTAGATCCCTACTAAGCGACTCACAACTACTCGACCTAGAAAACGAAGCAAACAAAATCAAATATGACATAACTGGTCTTTCGGAAGTAAGAAGAAAAGGAAGTCGTATCATTACTCTACAATCTGGAAACTCACTATTCTTTACGAGAAATGAAAATGAAAGTCAAAGAGGAGTAGGCTTTCTTATTAAAAAGGGCCTAATCGCCAACATAAAATCCATCTAAGGAATATCAGACAGAGTAGCCTATATAATAATCGAAACAACTAAAAAACGTAGCGTTGAAATAATTCAAATATATGCCCGTACATAGACCCAGACTGACGAAGAAGTGGAAACGTTATACGAAGAAATAATAACAGCAAGAGAAGAAAACTAATTTATGCAAAATATAGTTATGGGCGATTTTAATGGATAAGTCCACATAGCCGAACAAGGAACGAAATCGATAATATAATGACATCAAATAGAACTATGATCCAAGATGTAACAGTACTAAATGCATTTAATACCGGAAGTGACCACTGGATGGTTAGAGCAGTAATATGTTTAGATGAAAGACTAAATAAGATCAAACATAAAAGGAATCCCGGAGGATACATAGACAGAAAAGCTCTTAAAGACAACAGTGCAACCTATAAGGAGAAAAT